>CM042158.1:91079074-91113127 GCA_023376005.1 Doryteuthis pealeii | reverse complement strand
CCCAATATTTTATAATTTTGTACCTTTTAAATACATTTGTTTTTCTACATATTTCAGTCTTTTGTATATTCACAGACAAAAAGATAAAAAGATAGAGAATAGATTAAAAAACAAAAAAAAACAAAAAACAATTGCAAAAAAGAGAAAAGAAAGATGACAGCTTTTAGATTTCTCAAACTCATTATTTTGTATCCTCCTCCTTTGTTTTTATGTCTGATCCTAATGGCCCCTAGGTGGCGCCAGTTGTACTGTGGGAAGATCCATTCTCCATAATTATGAGCTGAACATTTTCCTTGGGTGGCACCAGCAAAGCAAGAAGTAGTAAGTGTCACCAGGTTTAAATAATTTCTACCTGAGATGAAGAAGGGCGTGATCTTCTTATTGTTCATATTGTCATTAACTCTCTACTTAACAAACAATTGTTTCAATTGATTCAACTCTTATATTATAATGATTGTTTTGTTTCAATATAACAAAAAGAAAAGTGCATACATTGTTCTATTCAATATAATTTTCATTTATGTGAGTCAAAAGTTTTGCTATATTTTGGTAACATATGTATATTGTGTATTTCCAATCTATCTTTTTCTTCAATCGGTTCAGTAAATTAAAGTGGTGCAGCCATACAGTAATACTGACACGGCAACAGCTTAATTCCAACTACAAGATTATTTGCTTACTTCTGCTTCGTTTTCAGGACGCGGTATTGTTGTTGTATACCCTTCATTGCTTCTTTACTTCTGGTCGTATTTTCTTCTGGCCGGCTTTGGTTCTATCTTCTAACATCTTGGTGTGGTCTCTTCTAAGGTCTGGACTTTCTTGGGGACTTCAGGTCTGGTTTCTGTTAGGGATTTCTCCTTATCAGAAGCCCTGTGTCATTGTTAGTTTTTAGGTAATAAACACAAGACTTCGATTTACTTTGATGTTACTTTATTTTCAATCCCCAACCCAGACATCTGCGCAGGTGAGACAGGTGAGACTTACATCCTACGAGCTCGGCTTCTAACTTCTAACTGACTGAGTTACTTACTATCCTTAAACCGGAAGACAGGGTCTTCTATACCTTCCGGTTCTCATGATTTATCCCCGGAAGGCAAGGTGAGAGTGAGGTCAAGTGCCGCCACTCACTCTCAAGGCCGTGGGCTGTAGCTTATAACGGCCATTTGGATTTCTACACTACTGCCATAAATATTAGGTATCTAATAATTATGTAACATTGTTTCAAACTACTTATAAGTCTTCATGAAATGCTTCTATAATGAGTAAGTTAATTATAGAAACACTGAAAAAAACGACAAAACAATATAACAAAAATTAAGTGATTGGTAAAGAAATAAATTAATATTGCAATAAACTCTAAAGATAAAACAGACAGTACAGAGGAGGAAAAAAAACACAAAGAAAAGAAACATAATTTGTTAATGCAGTGTCGACCATTTTCTGCATACATTGTTGTATTCAATATAATTTTAATTCATGCGAGTCAAAAGTTTTGCAATATTTTGGTAACATTAGGCATAACTAAACAACTCTGCATGCTTTTTGCTGAGATTGTGAATTTGATCTGGTTTGCATACCCGCTCCCCCAAGGAGGGTAAAAAACAAGAGTTTTCAAATTTCAAAAGAGGATACCCTAAGCTTTCAAAAAATACCAAATTTAGCTTAGTAACAATTTTTTCCTGGTCCACCTTCTTATGTTACATAATCTATGCATAGATTATTGTCAACCCCCTGTATTTCTGAAGTGATGGCCCCTTTTCATATCATGGGCGGGACTTTCCATGGAATATTACAGAAAGCCCGCGAAATATGTGAAGTCACGTGGGACCTGGTTGGCTCTCAGTTTCAGCTTGGACGTCAGGCAGATAAGGCCTTAGCTGAAGCTCACTGCACACGCGTGTTATGTTAGTTACATGAAATGTTTAGTTAAGTAAATAAAAGCTTGCATAAATAATATGGTTTTGTGGTTGATGAATGTCTTGGCAACAAGACTGATCTAGAAGAAGAAATGAATTAAGTGCAACCGACCACCAAGACGAAGTCCAGACGCTAGAAGATGAATGTAAGATACCAAAGACGAGCAGAAGAAGAATAGAAGTAAGAAAGGAAAGAAAGGGTATACAACACTTATCCACCTATATAATTGGAATGTTTTGCAATATTTAGTTAATGTGAAGCCCAATTCAGCAGCTCCAACTGCTTTTGCTGAGGTTGTAAAAGGTGATAAACTGTAGTGTAATTATTATGGTCTATGGGGAATTTGGGGATTGAAAAGATAACGGTATTCGGATTTCTGGAGAAAGAGAAGAAAAAGATATAAGAACAAAGGTTAAACACTCAAAGGGGTGCCAGCAATTGACAGATGAATGACCCTGGAACTTATTGTTGGCCCATTTATTAACAGACATATAATCCTATCATTTTGATCATGTATTTTGCTCATCTCGTCTATAATCAATGGATTCCTAGTTACAATATGGCCCATTTATTGAGACAATAAATGGTAACTTTTGTATCCTACCTGACTGTTGCAAACAATTTCAAATTTTGTCTCCAGAAAAGTTGGATGTTTTACTTCCTTTGTTTTTATTCATTTGCCTCTTGGATTCTTGAAATTGAATTTGTGATCCTGGATTTTTTTTGTTTTTGTTTTTACTTCATTCTTACTCTTAAAATTTGTGAACCTGGATTTGCAATGCAGACTTCTTTGTTCACCTTATCGTTGGCCCACTTATTAACATTTCAAGAATTATTTATTTGACTCTCGATGTCAAGACTTGTGATTCTTGATTTTTTTGACTTCATTCTTTCCATTTGGATTTGTGAACTTAGATCTGTGATACAGACTTTTTTGTTCACCTTATTGTTGGCCAACTTATTAACAGACACATAATGCTATAATTTTGTTCATGTATTTTGTCAGTCTCATATATAATCAATGGTTTCCTCATTACAATATTGCCCACAAAGACCTTATTGAGACAATAAGGATATTTACTTGTGATGAAGAATCAATCAATAATATCTTATTGAGAATTTCCTAATCAACATATTTCTTATTATTTTTCTGACTTTCTTTTACTTTGTGATCCTTTGTGAAGAGTAGTAGTACATTTCTTTCATTTGTTTTTCTCTTTTTAATTATTAGTTTTCTCTCGTTTTGGTTTAGATTTGGGGGACAACTTATTAGATTTCTTTTGTAAAATATAAAACATACCATCATGAGAATTCAGGGTAGTGAAGTCGGAACACAAAATATAGTAATTTTTGTATCCTCCATGATTGTCAGGATCAAGCGCAACTTTTGTCTCCTTAAAAAAAGCCATTTCTTTTTTAATAGCTGGCTGTGTGAGGTTGCTTTGTGTGGATTAAAAAGTTGGGTTTTTATTTGTTTCTTGGACTCTTGATGTCGCACATGTGATACTATATTTTTTAACTTTATTTCCCTTTGGATTTGTGAACCTGAATTTGCAATAAAGACTTCTTTACTGACCTTATCGCTGGCCAACTTATTAAAATACACATAATGCTATAATTTTGTTCATCTATTTTGCTAGTCTCATCTATAATCAATGGTTTCTTTACTACTAAATGACCCCTTTATTTTTGCCTCTTGGATTTTGACGTTGGACTTTGTGATTCTTGATTTTTTTTTTTTTTTTCATTCTTTCCCTTTGAATTTGCAAACATGGATTTGCAATATGAACGTCTTTACTTATTGTTGGCACATTTATTAACATACATATAATCCTATGATTTTTTAAATGTATTTTGCTAGTCTCATATATATAATCAATGGTTTCCTTGTTACAATATGACACATCATGATTTTTGGACTTTTTTACTTCATTTTTTCCCTTTGGATTTGTGAACCTGGATTTGCGATCCAGACTTTTTTGTTCACTTTATTGTTAGCACATTTATTAACAAACAGAAAAATTATTAAAAATATATTGTTAGAATTAAAAATCACTGTTCACTTATTAATATTTTACTCATCAGATAATTTCAATCATTTGAACACCCACTCTGTTGGTGGGGCTTAGAGTATGCAGGGTATGACATTAATCAACTCGGTACTTCTATTACCTAAATAGTAAGTAATGGTTTGGTTTGTTTTACGGCATATCAACCTCAGTGGGTCATTTAATACCGATAAAGTTTTGAAATAAATCAATTCTTAATAGATACTTAATGTTTTTTATAAACACATTTTTCTATTTAACCCATAGATGGGACCCTAACAAGTACTAATACCGCCTGGTCAGAGTGGATCATGGAGTAATGGTGATGAAGGGGTGCTCCACATTCCCCAAACCCCCAGAACTGGAACCACACCATCAGATAGAGTTTAATGTCATTCCCAGGACATGTAGACCCTCAGCCACCGCCTTCTAGCACCCATATGATAAAAAGGGTTGGGGCTTGCCATAAGGGCAATAGGGTTGGGAAAATCATACAGGTGCTAGGGCTTGATGTGACCAGCCGATTTATCGGAGAGGGCCTCTCTGATAGCTCATCTAGCCCAAGAAAGGGCCAAAGTGGAGTATTGTAAGTCATGGACAGCTCAACCACCTGAGTTCTATCCTTAAGCATCACAGGTCGCCACAGGTGGCCCCATTGGGGGAGTCTTACCCCTCTGTAGAGAAAGAGAAAGTAAAGTCTGCAAGGTGGCCTATTGTCAAATTCAGCCAAACAGTAAAAGACTATCACTTTTTTGCTTGCACTAGATCTGGGAAATTGTTTTTGTTGTTGAGGTGGACTGCTACACCTCCCGTCAGCTCCCAGATGCTTTACTGTCCAGAACATATTACCCAAGTGGTGCTACACAGCTTGAATAACCTGATGCACTGAGTTAGTGAGAACTGGTATTGAACAAGGAACCTTGCGATTCCTAGGTGAATGTTCTACCAACTGAGCTAAACAAGTTATAACACATTTTTAGAGATGGAATGCTAATATAAATATAACAAATTTTTAATTTACTTGTCAAGAACATAATCTTTATTTTATTATTTTATTTGTTTCTGTGTACAACTGTTTATGATTTGCAAACAAGATTAGACTTAATAATTGTCTTCTCAAGTGACACGATGAATGTGTCTGTCGACAGAATTTTTGAATGATCTTATGTCTTAACTCTTCACTCTCTTTTTCTTTTTCTTCTGCTTTTTCTTTCTTTTATTAATGTTGCCTATTACTTTCTTTCTCTACTCTTCTTTTTCTTTTTTCCATCCTATTATAATAGTTACCTATCTTTTTCTTTCTTTCTTTCACTACTCTTTCTTTTCTTCTTTCTTTTGTAATAGTTGCCTACTATATCTTTCTTTCTTTTGTGTCAAACCCAGGACACCCCTTTTATGGAAATGTCTTACATTTCTTTAGGAGATGTGGTGAGCTGGAAGTTAACGCTTTGAAAGCAGAAATAAAATGACAAAAATAAGAAGTCTGCGCATACGATCAACGCAGGTAGAAAAAAAAAAAAGAAATATTAAAAATGATAATTTTCAACCAATCAGAAGGGTTCGCACCTAAAAAAAAGAAGTTTTATAAAAAAGACCAATTTTGATCCTAGGGAGTCCTTTAAAAGCGAAGGTTTTCAAAGAACAGTTCAGAAGACAAACTTATGCCTAATTAGTCCATGTCGCTCGACTTCGAAATATTTGCCTACCGCTGAAGGTATTACAAGCTATATCTTTCTCTCTCTAAAAGTTACTTCACGGCTGATATATTGATCATTACCCTTTCTTTCTCATTTGGAGTTAACTCAACAATTTCTTTTTCTAATTACATGAACTTTTAAAAAATAATATTCTGCAGGACTTTGATCAGTATTTTTGACTACTGTAATCTATTTGTTTTAATACACATATTACTTGTTGAATTTATGAGTTATTTGTTTTTCTGTCTTAATATATGTGACCTTATGGTGTGTTTATTATAATTACCAATATATATATATATATATATATATATATATATATATATATATATATCCGGTAAATATTGTGGTCTACAGTGCTGGGATTTTAAAACTTTTTGATACTTTCTTATACATTTTTATACACATTTATATCAAACTCTTTTGAGTTTTCTTTGTGGACTATAATGCTTCTGATTTGATAAAATAAAATAAAATTTATTTTATTTTCAAAACAGAATATGCATTTTTAAATTTAAAAAAAAAATTCCAACTATAATATTGAACGTTTCATCTGCAGCACTTTCATCTTATAATGGTCCACTGTATCATACACAACTCGCTCTTGATGAAGACCACTTCAATAAAGGGTCGAAACAGATTTCTGTCAGCGAATTTTAACATCATGTGTTTGTTTTTTCTAAAATATTTATTTCACACTGTCGGATTCACTTCCATTCATTTTTCATATATATATATATATATATATATATATATATATATTTTTGTAAATGTATAAGTAGTAACTTACCGGTGGGTATAAGTACAATCGTTGGAAGCGATATTTAAAATATATTTAAAATATAAATAAGCGTTCCTCTACTAAAGATAAGTCCCATTCCAACAGGCATGTATTATACCATCTAAGATTAATCGAAAACTCGATTAATTTAACTAAAGTAACCCTGAAGAATCAATCGATGAAACTTGAGTAGGTTACTCCTTTCCATGTTAATATATATATATATATATATATATATATATATATATATATATCCCCTCATTAACAACCACCATACTTTCTCTACTCTTCCTTTTCTTTTTTTTTGCTTGCAGAAGAAATATGTTTATTTTCACACATTACATTTTTTACAAAAAATGCACAAATGATTAATGTGTGAAGGATGATCACTAATATGGACTGACCCTTTTATAGAAGTGACCACCTCTGCTATTTCATAGGTTTTCAGGTTTAACGGATTTTTAACAGATATTAGTAATTCTTTAAAGAACAACAAAAGTTATTAATTTCAAATATACAGTAGAGACTGGGTCTCTGTTTTTGTTGGTATTTGATTACTTTTCTATCTTTTAAACCGACCAATAGTAATTCCTCCATTATAGTGAGATGAGTCTTTTGAGTCATGTTTGCAATAGTTACCTACTATTGGTTCCTCTTATTTTGTTTTGTTTTGTTTTACGGCATATCAACCTCAGTGGGTCATTTAATGCCGATAAAGTTTTGAAATAAATCAATTCTTAATGGATAATACAATTTTTTTATAAACTCATGTTTTTCTATTTAACCCATAGATGGGACCTTAACAGGTACTACCACTCTGGGTGAGAGTGGACCAGGGAGCAATGGTGATGAAGGGGTGCTCCACATTCCCCAAACCTCCAAAACTGGAATCTCACCATCAGATAGAGTTTAACGTCATTCCCAGGACATGTAGACCCGCAGCCACCGCCTTCTAGCACCCATATGATAAAAAGGGGTTAGGCTTGCCATAAGGGCAATAGAGTTGGGAATCCTCTTATTTGAGACTTTCTTGGGACCATGTGACCTTAAGGCACCCCTTTTGCGATTACGACTTGTAGGGACACTTTTCTCATTTACACCATAAAAATCCGGTTGTTGTTAGGTGTTAGGGTTAGGGGTTAGTTTTATAATTAAAAAAAAAAAAAACTCTAAGAGTCGTCTGTAAACAATTAACCAGATTTAACCGGTGTAAATAGAAAAAATGTCCCCACGAATCGAAATCGCAAAAGGGGTGCCTTAAGGTCATATGTTCCCTTTCTTTCTGAATCTATATATGTTTTATTCCAATATCTTGTGTATATAAAACTCCCCCCTTGAGAGCCTTCCTCTTCGCTACAACCTTGAACTTTTTAAGTCCAGGGTTAATAAGTATCTTGCCCTGTTTTAGTATTTACCTAACCTCTCAGCCACAGACAGGATATGGCACAAGGTTGTTTTTTTTAGGTGGAGGCCCGCCTGTGCACATAAGCATGGTTGAGGGCAGTGCTAAAGACTGCCTGGTCTCTGTCAGTATTCCATCTCCTTTAGAGGTCACCCCAGGCATCAGACAATAAACCTGACCCCATCTCTTTTAGAAGAGAGGTAGGTACTGCCTGGGGTAGGGACAGCCTCCTGATGCCAAGATTTTCAGTATATAAGCAGGGACTGAAGTTCATGCCTATTACCTGGTATGAGTTTGTATTTCTGCTTTGTTGTTCTTTTGTTATATACATTTTGACCTTTTTTTTGTCATATTTTTAACTATTTGCCTTTAGTAGCCAACTGACCTTGCTATTAAAAAACGAATAGGCTAATTAACTGGTTCTAAAAGCTAGCATCTGGGCATTTAATGTTTAATGTCTTTCCTTTTTTTTTCCTATTCAGGAAAACTATTAAAAAAAGTATATATATATATATATATATATATATATATAAAGATAATCTACTGAGTCTGACGAACCTACTATTAGTTTCGCATAAAGCTCTTCAGGGCTAAAATCTGACTGAAGAAGAAAAAGGAGCAAGACCAATAAATACTACTAACCACAGTAATCATTTAAATTAGCAAATCATACTGACCAATAAAAACACAGAACGCTATAAGTTTATTGTTTAATTAAAAAATATTTAATTTCTATATTAACTGATTTTTTATTTTTTTTTATTTTTTAAAATTTATATATTATTTAGAATTAAGCAGATTTGAAACAATTAAATAAGTGTAAGCACCCCGTCGTCATTCTCATCCCCTCAACTAAATGGAACCCAGCACGCCAACGATTGTCCATCTCTTTGCCCGTAGTTGAAATGATGATGATAATAATAATAGGAAAAATGCATAAAATGTTCCGTACACAGATTTTCCCGACCTTCATCAGAGTAGTATTTTTACATTTTGATAAACAGACCGAAACACATGTGTAAGTGATATCGATTAAAAGTGATATCGATAAAATTCATTTTTATCCATCTACATTTCTTTTCTTTACTCATTTTTTCCTCATATACATATATATATATATATAAGTCAAGATACCACTGTATGTTTTAATATTCAACACAACAGGAGGCAAAATTTTCTCCGTTCAAAGTGACTAAAATTGTAAATAAAAAAAAAAATTTTTGTTGGGTTAGAAATTTGTGGTCACAGAGTTTTTATCTGATCAAATATTCCATTAGCAGACCATCCTTGCAAATGGCAGAAAAAGATTTCCTTGATAGAATTCTTGTAATCTGATCAATAGTTAAGTGCAGCATCTTTCTTAGAAGATACTTTTGATGAATGCTAACATTCTCAGTGGAATACTGTCATGAGTGACCTCTGTGTTTGATATGATTGCTGGCTATTTTCTCCCCTTCCTGTACCACTCCACCATTCACAAACAGAGAACGTCTGTCTTCAAGGAAAAACAGACAAATTGGGTTTACTCAAAATGGCCGCATTTAGTATTTAAGTAATGATAATATTGTTATTAATAATATTGATATAAATAAGTAAGAGTCCTCGTTTAAACTGGGCCACTACTGTAAAGTAGTACTTTAATATAAATAGGATTTAATTAAAATAATATGGTTACCCAGGGGCAGAGGTGGTTTAAAAAAAAAAAAAAAGGAAAAAAGCATATAATCACCCTCCGGTATTCAGTGGATTTTTTCAATCCCTCTCTAACCATTTCATTACACCTCTGTCCCTTGCTTTACCCCCTCTACACTCATCCTCCTACCTCTACACTCATCTCCTTCTTACTCTTACTCTTCCCTCCTCTTTATTTCCTCCTTCCTATTTTTTTTGTGATGTCATACCTCTCACAGGGGTCAAGGGGTCACATTTTTAGGTACCCGAGATGTAATCCCAATCAGAACTCATTCTATTCACATAAACTGCTATCATTATTGTAATCCGAGTCCTTCTGTTCAATTATAATGAACTATCAGTTACTAACAGCAGTTATAGGGGTGGCTTAGCTCAGTCGTTATGTGTCCGGCTGGGAACTGCGAGGTTCCTAGTTCGATTCCGGCCCTCGCCAACTTAGCATATGAGGATATGTGTGATAAAGTGAGCAGCTGATGGTAGGTGTGTCACTCCACCTCAGATACCAAAACAATCTCCTTGGTTTAATGCTAGTGAAAAGGGGTTACTTCATTGATTTGTTTGTTTGTTTTGTTTTAAGAATATTACATCATATTATATCATACAAAACAACATATTTATGTGTCTGTGTGTGTGTGCGTATTTGTTTGTTTGGTTTGTTTTACGGCATATCAATCTCAGTGGGTCATTTAATGCCGATAAAGTATTGAAATAAATCAATTCTTAATGGATAATACAATTTTTTATAAATACATTTTTCTATTTAACCCATAGATGGGACCCTAACAGTGGTAGTACCACTCCGAGTCAGAGTGGACCAGGGAGCAATGGTGATGAATGGGGTGCTCCACATTCCTCAAACCTCCAAAACTGGAACCTCACCATCAGATAGAGCTTAACGTCATTCCCAGGACATGTAGACCTGCAGCTACCACCTTCTAGCACCCATATGATAAAAAGGGGTTGGGGCTTGCCATAAGGGTAATAGGGTTGGGAAAATCATATAGGTGCTGGGGCTTGACGTGACCAGCTACTTCATTGAGTGAGAAGAATAAGATGATCCATGAAGATGTTGGGTTCTCGCTGTCTGGCTGATACCGACTTTAGGCCAACCCGACGACTTTACTTTTTTTTATCAGTTACTAAACAACGGCTTACAGTAGAATTGTGTAAGGAACTTAATGTAAGCAAAGAGTTAAGATCCTTCAACTTTATAAAAATGAAAATAATAAGCACACTATAAGCGGTGAGTAGGTAGTTGTCCGAAAAAGGTCAAAATATATGTTTATAGTGATAATATTTGCATCATTAATCTTTGACCAATCATTTCTTTATCTTCAATTAATTTTTGTGAAAATATTTCAGGTCAAATACGCTTTGATTGTTTAGATAGTTCTGAGATAAACAATTTTCAGTTAAATCAAAATTAACGGACCTAAATTCCACCATTGTATGTCACCCCACCAAAAGAAAAAAAATTCTGAGATAAACAATTTTCAGCTAAATCAAAATTAACGGACCTAAATTCCACCATTGTATGTCACCCCGCCAAAAGAAAAAAAATTCTGAGATAAACAATTTTCAGTTAAATCAAAATTAACGGACCTAAATTCCACCATTGTATTTCACGCCGCCAAAAGAAAAATAATTCTGAGATAAACAATTTTCAGTTAAATCAAAATTAACGGACCTAAATTCCACCATTGTATGTCACCCCGTCAAAAGAAAAAAAATTCTGAGATAAACAATTTTCAGCTAAATCAAAATTAACAGACATAAATTCCACCATTGTATGTCACCCCGCCGAAAGAAATAAAAATACTAAATATCATAGAATTAACCAAATTTAATGAAATTTTCAGTGTTGATAGATTAATGAATAAAAGATATAATGCAGCAGTTATTTTATTTAAAAACTTCTACATTTTTTCAGATCAGTTAACTTTGAACCACATATCTTTGAGAATCTGTGTTACGCCTCAAAGTTATGTGGTTCAAAGTTAACTTTTATATAAAAAATTAAAATCATAAATTGTTACTTATTTCAACCTTACATATAAAAATTTTTTCTATCAATTTCTTAATTATAACAATGAAATAAATTACATTAAAGAGAATGCATGAACTTGTATCTATGAGGTAAAGTGGGGAGCTGATACTAGGTGTGGCACTCCACCTCAGATATAAAAACAATCTCCCTTGTCTAGAGATAGTGAAAAGAGGATAGACTCCCTTGCAGTCCATCTGATACTGACAACTCCACCTAGTTTAATTTACAAAAAGAGCTTATCTTTACAAGAGGAAAAAAAAAAAACTGGCAAAAATGTGTCATTTTGCCAGATACAAATTTTGATTCATAGAATTGCCCAGTTTTAAAGACTGTAAAACAAAATTTTTATTTCTCTGAATTTTTTTAGATGAGGCTTGATAATTTGTATTATTTGGATTATTCCGACTATTGTCCTCATCTTTATTTTTATCTACACTATTTCTCTGAATTTTTTAGATGAGGCTTGATAATTAGTATTATTTGTATTATTCGGACTATCATATATATATATATATATATATATATATATATATATATATATATATTAAATTGTAAATCATTAAATGGAAATTTCTTACTATATTGTTATATATTTCCATGGGGATTTTTATGGGGGCAGCCAGCGAGGATCTCACTTGCGATAAGTAATAATGGATCTGCGAGACTAACTTTTAAAAAAATCTCCCTTCACCTAGGCGACGCCGGGTAACCACTTCTAGTGCCTATATAAATAGATTTAAAAATTGGTCTAAATGACTGAGTTATATAATTTGAAGCCAACAATTTTTTTTTTTTCTTTTTTTTTTTCAAGATTGTGGATATAAACAGAATCCAATATGGCTCCCCTTTCCTGTTGATAAACTTCATATCTTTATCTTCTCCTGATATGACAATCTGTTTCTTTCCTCGGAATAAATATCGTATCCTTTACTCATAGAATTGGATCTGAATTTCCTTCCTTTTTCCAAAAATGGAATTCCTGTTTATCTCTAAACATTAAGCTGTTAAGTTTGCCCGACAAATGCAAACTGGGTATTTCGGATCTGGGTTTGTTTAAAACAATCTAAAAGGTTTGCATTCTTCGTTATGTAACAGGAGAAAACAGGAAAGGCAGGTCCCTTGGGATGTTTACAATAGTTGGATTGAAAGAAAGAGATAAAAGTATTAGTCATTTTGTACACCTGCTACTTCAAATATTGTACTATCAGCATCACGAGAAGATACTGAAAGCTTTTAACCCTTTTGCAGACACAGTTTCCAATTTCTGGTAGCTTCCAGTTTAGCTCAGTCATTAGAGCATCTGCTAATGAGGTTTTAATGAACTTCCCCTCCCACTCATTAAAATAAGGGTGTAGAGTATTAGATATTTTGGACAATATGACCTTTAGGCACCCCTTTTTGATCTCGATTAAGAAAGGACATGTTTTTCATTTACACCGTCAATATCAGAGCCATAAGGTTCTGAGTTCGATATCAACCCTCGCCAACTCAGCACATGAGTAGCATGGATTGGATCTGTGTAATAAAGTGGGGAATTAATGGTAGGTGAAGTGCTGAACTTCAGATGCAAAACCAATCTCCCTGGTCTAGCACCTGTGAAAAAGGGATAGACTCCCTCGGTGTCTGGCTAATACCAACAATAGGCCACTTTGCCTTCTTTATTTACTTTTACTAGCACATCGAGTGATAAGAACTGCTATCCAATGGTGAGCAATATATATATTTACCAACCCCTCCACACAAGCAGGATGTGACACAAGGTCAATTTCTTAAGTTCAACAGGTTTGAATTCAGAGTTTTCCTTCTCCTAGACTGGTTGCGTAAACAAGGTTAAAGAGCCCAGTCTGCTCTACTATTTATCCATAGCTGGAGGGAGAGTAGGATTCATACCTTTCCCAAGGGTATTAGCGCTAAGTGAAATGCAATTACCGCATCCAGGATTTGAACTCGGGGAGACGAGTCCATTTCCCATGACTTTAACCATTACACCACGCGCTTCCTTAATGGTGAACAATATGATATTTAAAAAGTGTAGACTATATAAGTCGGGCAAGGCCAGTAACATACATCTCGTAATCTAATAAAGATTCACAAGTTCTAAAACCAACCAACCCATCTGTTTCTCTGAATGTTTGAGATGAAGCTTGATGATTAGTATTATCTGCATTATTCAGACTATTGTCCCCATCTTCATTGTTATTTGTACACTCAATTGTCCAATTGGACACATGGCCTAGTGGATAAGGTAGTTAGGTTAAGACAGTTCTAAGTGACAGTTATCTCTGGATTCCGAGTTCAATCCTTGAGTAGAGGCAGTAACATAGAAAAAGAAATATTCTTTTCTTGTTTTCTCATTCAGAATATATATATATATGATTGATATGAATAGACTGATTAGTGTATGTGTGTATATATATATATATATATATATATATATATGTGTGTGTGTGTGTGTGTGTGTGTGTGTATTGATAATAGAATGTGATATATTAATAAGTAATAGTGCTCAATATCATGGGTAGAGCATGTATATTTAAGTTAGGGTAGCATGGATATGAAGTGAATACTGCTTGGTTACTGAAAGTTTCTTGCCTGGTTTGAGAATGGAATTGGCAAGAAACTATCAAGTACCATTGATTTCATGTCTACACTACTATTACTTATATATACATATAGATAGATAAAGATATATATGAATAAACTTTATATATATATATATATATATATATATATGTGTGTGTGTTGGTGTGTGAGTGAGAGAGAGATTGATAAAAGTAATAGATATTGCTCTATATATAATTATGAAATTATCATACACAGTGCTCTCCAAGTGGACCATCAAATTTTTAATATATATATATTAAAAAAAAAAATGGGGGTCCTGAATAGAATCATTTATATAGATAAATAGATATCAATAGACTGATTATATATATTATATATATATATATATATTATATATATATATATATATATATAGAATCGTGGTGGCTTAAAGTCGGTATCACCCACACAGCGAGGGAGTCTATCCCTTTTTCACTAGACCAAGGAGATTGTTTATGGCATCTGGGGCGGAGTACCACATCTACCATCAGCTCCTCACTCTACCACACAGATCCCTGTGCTACTCATACGCTGAGTTGGCAAGGGCTGGTATTGTGGTTCCTAGTCAGAGGGTCTACTGACTGAGCTAAACCAGCCATATATATGTTTTGTTAAACTGTACTGACAATTCTTGACGGACGAGTTTTTTTTTGATCCTTTCTAATTTTCTGGCCATCTTTTAAATGTCAGGGTGGAACTGGTGTAGCAATCTTTGGTGGATTTATATCATATAAAATTCGATAATTATTGAAAATAATCATGACAAGTAAACTCTGCAAATAACGAGCGCGACATGGAACACCGTACAACTGTTTCAACTTTGCGCTCGTTATTTGCAGAGTTTACTTGTCATGATTATTTTCAATAATTATTGAATTTTATATGATATACGCATTGTAATTGCCTTCAAAAAAATATAAACATTATACTTTACTTAACAAAAAGCAAATTTCCAAATTTTATAATATATATATATATACATATACATATATATAGATGAATAGACACACAATAAAGGAAAAAAAACAAAAAAAAACAAAAAAAAAACAGATGGGTTGATAGACATGAACACACTCAAGCTAAATAGATAGATAGTTAGATAGACCGACAGACAGATACACATAATGTTAAATATTCATAAATAATGAATGACATTATAATATATATGATAATAATAATAATAACAATAATAGTATATAACATTATACATATGCTCACTTACAATTTTAACAAATCTTACCCCTACAAACCCTTACAAAAAAATAAATAAAATAAAATAAAATAAAATAAATAATAAATCAAAAATCACACCAACATACCAACAACACATATATAACTTAACGACAAATCCAGTTCCCAATCACACATAAACAAAAAAACAATTAAACAGACACACACACACACACACACATATTTAGCTAACCAATCCCCACAATCTAACACCTGTGGTACCACCATTCACCATTTCGGCACTCCCCATTCCAGAGAGAAGAAGAATCCACTAACCACCCCCAACTACACTTCCCCCTACTGACGACCTTCCACTTTCAGCATTCCATCATTGGAGTAAGAACTATATTCAAGTCCTGAAGATGGTCCAATAAGAGACCGAAACGTTGCACCGTCGACAATAAACATCAAGTTTCCACAACATCCCGTGTTTGTCTACTTTTCTCCATATATATATATACATAAGTATGGACATATAACAAGATCATCAGGTTTTCTATAAGGCACAGTGATGGTATGAAGAAGTAGACAGAAGATGTGGAAAGATAACACCGAGGAATGCACTGAAATGCATCTTTAAACACTGCAATATCTCAAATAGGTCAATTTGACCCATAGATAGAACCCTAACTAATTACAGCCATGTCATGTAAGAGTAGACCTGGATCTATTGGCGATGAAGGGGTCACTCCAAACTCCCTTAATCTTTCCTTTTTCCTGTTGATAAACATCATATCTTTATCTCCTCCTGATATTGACTCTTGTCACTGGCCAAAATTCACAGCTTATCACCAACTAAAATTCATTCCAAGTACAGCACGTGTGCATGTGAGTGTGTGTGTGTGTGTTGGAGGAGATTATAACACAGCTTTAAACTTTTTCTCTGATCTTTTGGTAATCTGAACATTAGCTACATAAATGATAGTAACCTCCCCTTGTTTCTTTCACTTTGAGGAAGCCTTATGTTTTGGTTGACCATTTTTATTTCACTGTAAATCTACATTGAAAATATGATTTTGTTCGAATCAATGCAATGGCATTTTTTAACAGGAAAATATCATAAAATGTGTTCTTAATTGTGTTTATACATTATTTGAAATGAACCTAATTGTTGTTAAGAACACATTTTATGATATTTTTGTATTAAAACATGCAGTTGTATTGATTCGAACAAATTCATATTTTCAGTGTAGATTTACGGTGAAATAAAAATGGCCAACCATGTTCACTTTCAGACTAATACCTTTGGGAAAGGTATAAACCCTCTCATACACCAGCTATGGGTTAGATAGTACCACTACTGTTCTTCTACAAGGATGGCTTTGACATTAAATAACCCATGAAGGTTGATGTGTCAATAAACAAAGAAACCAAACGATAA
Organism: Doryteuthis pealeii; assembly: GCA_023376005.1. Classification (NCBI taxonomy): domain Eukaryota; kingdom Metazoa; phylum Mollusca; class Cephalopoda; order Myopsida; family Loliginidae; genus Doryteuthis; species Doryteuthis pealeii. The sequence continues at coordinate 91,096,328 of CM042158.1, read as the reverse complement.
CTACAACTAATATTTCACTGACCAAATTTATATGACTTTGAGGTCAATTGGTTGGTGATTAGGATTGAACTTTATTTGGTGACAAACAGTGAATACGTGGGCATGCCTTCAAAGTCAGAAAAATGCATTGCTCACATGACTTTCAGAAACATTTTTTCACGTTCAGAATTGCCGAGGCATAGAATAAGCTGCCTGTGTTAGTTGTAGGCTGCCGAAACACTGCTTCTTTCAAAGCCTCCATGCTTCTTGTAGTCCACCAACACTATACCAGATACCCCTCTCCACACACACACCTGCATCTTTCAAAGCCTCCATGCTTCCTGTAGTCTGCCAAAACAATACCTGATACCCTTCTCCACACACACACACACACATACATACATACATGTATATTATTACTGTAAACTGTTCATGTTCCTGACACTAATACGTTATTCTGTGTACTAGACATGAGACTTTGATGAGTTGTGGTGCACCTGAGTACTGTACACAATAAATTTCATTATTATAAACTACAACTAATGTTTCACTGACCAAATTTATATGACATTGAGGTCAATTGGTTGGTGATTAGGATTGAACTTTATTTGGTGACAAACAGTGAATACAACATGTCACTCTTGGCATGTGTACAGCCTGTAATAAGAAAGTTTGCTCAATACAGACTGTTATATGAGGAAGTAAGAGATTGGGTAAAATCCGACAAAATAGGATTAAAAGTTCAGGAACAAAAGTGGATAACACACAAACAATTTCAATCAATTAATATTTTGCTTCTGTGTATTTATGAGGTTTCATAGACTCTCTGCAGACAATATCCTCCACCCCTCACCATTTTGACCCTAATTGAAGCCCCTCTGCCAACCTAAAACATGAGTAGCATAGCTTGGTTTGGTTTGGTTGGTTGGGTTTTGCGGCATGTCAACCCCTTGGGTTATTTTATGCCGCTGTTGGTCAGACCTACATACAAAGTTGGCAGAGGGGCTTCAATTAGGGTCAAAATGCTGTGAGGTGGAGGGTATCATTAGTCACAATACACTATAGTAAATATGTTGGCTCAACTGGTGTACTTTTTTTGTATGAACACAAACTTGCCAATCTATTAATAATGGAGATTCGCTTCCGGTTTTTGTCTGTAACAAAAATTATGTCACTGCTTACGTCACATTACCCAACACATAATCCAACATCATAACAGAATAAATATACTCAAAATATGAGCATGCAACATTAGACAATCCTCATTGTTTCAATAAATAGATGCCCGGCGTTATATATTTATATATAGATTGTTTTATTCTAATATAATATTTAAAGTTATCGGAACTGTTTCCATTTCAAATTGTCTTTCTTTTTTTTTTACTCCTTTAATAAATTTGACGATTTTACATACTTATGGTACACACTCTATGACATTGAATTTTCAGCTCCCATCTCCTCAGGCAATATCTTTCAAAAAATTATTTTTTACATTGCCTGGAGTATTTTATTATTTAACCATTAACAGGAATGTTAGCCTACCAACAAATAGATTATTTTTGCAAACACAGGAGAAAGATTTTTTTTCTTTTTTTGCTAGTCTAGTGATAGTGAAAAGGGGATTGACTCCCTCATTGTTCGGCTGATACTAACAATAGACCACTCTGCAGACTTTACTACTACTCTCCATCATGATACTCTCTGCTCACTCACCATTTTGACCTTAATCTTTTTCTTCTTTTTTTTTTAGCTGAAATTAGTCACATTATCTGACTAGGAACCACAAGGTTCCCAGTTCGATACTGGCCCTTGCCAACTCAGCACATGAGTAGCTCAGGGATATGGTAAAGTGAGGAGCTGATGGTAGTTGTGGTTCTCCACCTCAGATGTCTAAACAATGTCCTTGATCTAGCACTATTGAAAAGGGGATAGACTTCCTCGCTGTCTGGCTGATACCGACTTTAGGCTACCCTGTTGACTTTACTTACTTTACTTAAATATGTCTGCTCAACTGGTGTGCATTTTTTGGTACAAACCCGAACTTGCCAATATTACATAATTCAACCTTTAACGGGTACATCAGCCTATCATCAAACAGATGGTTTTTGCAAACACGGGAGAGGGATCTTTTTTTTTGGGGGGGGGGGTTGCGTTAGTGAAAAGTGGGTAGACTCCTTCGTTGTTTGGCTGATACTGACAATAGGCCACTCTGCAGATTTTACTACTATTCTCCATGACGATAACCTCCACCCACTCAGCACTTTAATTTTTTACCCTAATTTTTTTTAAATTTTTTTTTTTTTTAGCTAAAATTAGTCACATTATACTTGAGAAATTGTGTCTGCTCAACTGGTGTGCATTTTTCTGCACAAACCCAAACTTCCCAATATTACGTTATTCAACTTTTAACGGGTACATTAGCCTATCAACAAACAGATGGTTTTTGCAAACACAGGAGAGAGATCTTTTTAGTTTTTTCTTTTTTCCTTCCTAACTGTAGGCTTACATTTTGGGCACAATATCTCTTCCCTCTAAATATAGAATATGTCCTTTTTCTGTAAGACTGGAATGTGTGTCACATGTAAGCACCTCCCATTTCACTGGCTCACCAGCCAGTCAGTGACGCCGCCAGTTTAATGGCGTTGGCTAATGTTTCCTTTCCAAGCAAAGAGTGCCTGTTGACAAATGGAGGAAATTAAAGTAATGTCTACCACCTACAACTTAACGGACTGTACTTAAGGGCCTCACATCCTGCATTTCATGGGCTTTCCACGTTAACAAAACTCACTGTCAACAGGAATTGAGATATGTACTGAAAAACTGCTGACAGAGTAATACCAAAATGTGAGAAAAAGTAAAATGAATAAATAGATTATGATAATAGAAATACAAAAGCAATACAAGAACAGGCAAGACTGTGTGGGGAAGGTGATCCACAGGGAATTGTGCAAGAGACTGAAATATCAATATTCTGTGCTGATAGGCGGGGTAACTTGATAGATAGTTTAACCAAGACATTTCATCCGAACACCACATGCATTAAGAACCTCTGGGTAGATAATTGAGATTAGGTAAAAGTACGTTTACAAAGCAAATTAATTTAAAAAAAATAAATACGTCAGGACAAACCATTAAAATCATTTTGTAAGATTTCTAAGAAAGGAAATGTTTGATCTAATTTAAGCTAAAGAAAATTAAAGAAAAGAAATAGATAAAGGTCAATCTTGTTAATTAAACTGATTATTGATCAATTTTAATGGCATGTCAACCCATCTAGGCTTATTTTATGCCTAGAGATTATAGAATCAAATTGTATGTTTATATCTACAATTTTGTTTCCTTTTTTTTTTTTTTTTTTGACCAGTGGTGGGATTTATAGAATACAATTCTATATTTTACATCAAAATAATGATAAATACACATACACATTTCTTTTCCCAAACTTAAGGAAAAGAGATTAAAGCGAACACATGAACATAAATCCTTTTCCTAAATTTAAGGAAAAGTGATTAAAATAAATGTTTACACAAAAATCAAAATCGATTGGCTAGGTTAGCATTGCTCTCAACTACATCCGGCGCGTTTGCGCCAAAAATTAATTACTTTTCGATCCTATCTTCTAATTATAAAAAACGGAGAAGAAATCAACGAACAAACAGACTTCATCTCGCATTCAAACTGGACACATCCGACGACCACAAACAAACACACAGATCTCGTCTCGCTACCAGATAGAACAACCACCAAGAAACAGGTGTTCGAACGAACTATTCCACTGCCTCAACACAATTACTACTACTACCATTATTCTTACCACTTCGTTCTACCAACATCAAGAATCCGTTTCAGCAGGTCATATATACAAACTTGATTTTCATTTCTGTCCACATCTAAACAAACTTTTCCAAACTTAACATACGAACTTTTACATTTTACATTACACATATCATATCTTTCACTATTTCTTTTGAACATTTCACATATTATTGCAAATTTATTCTCTGAATAAATTTATTTGTTATTTTATAATTATATGCATTTGTTTTATCATTTCTCCGTATTTTCTACTTAAACTGTGTCATATCTTATTCGTCATTCCTAATATTAGTGAAAACACATTCTCATAATCCTCTACAGATTCAAAAACTTATAGGACAGATTATTTCACCACGGGTCCCATTAACAACAGATTTTCTCTCTGGCAAGGTCTCTAGTAAAAGGTTGACACCTGATTTAAACTAGCAACTGGTTTTAGAACTATTGAAATTCCAAGAATAAGTTCTTACAAACTAGTGTAAACCAGATGAATCCCATCACTGGATGGGACCCTAACAGGTACTAACACTCCAGGTCAGAGTGGACCTGGGAGTAATAGCAATGAAGAGGGAACTCTACACTCCACCAATCTCCAGAACAGGAACCTCACCATCAGATGCAGTTTAGTGTCATACTCAGGACACCTATTTTGGGGAGGGGGAACAAGTGCAAACCAGCTGAATCCCATCACTGGATGGGACCCTAACAGGTACTAACACTCCAGGTCAGAGTGGACCTGGGAGTAATAGCAATGAAGAGGAACTCTACACTCCACCAATCTCCAGAACAGGAACCTCACCATCAGATGCAGTTTAGTGTCATACTCAGGACACCCATTTTGGTGAGGGGGAACATGTGCAAACCAGCTGAATCCCATCACTGGATGGGACCCTAACAGGTATTACCACTCCAGGTCAGAGTGGACCTGGGAGTAATAGCAATGAAGAGGGAACTCTACATTCACCAATCTCCAGAACAGGAACCTCACCATCAGATGCAGTTTAGTGTCATACTCAGGACACCCATTTTGGTGAGGGGGAACATGTGCAAACCAGCTGAATCCCATCACTGGATGGGACCCTAACAGGTATTACCACTCCAGGTCAGAGTGGACCTGGGAATAATAGCAATGGAACCTCACCATCAGATGCCGTTTAATGTCATACTCAGGACTCCCATTTTGAGGATGGGGTCTTACCAATTTGCAGGGGATACAATCAATATATTCTGACAAGTGAAAGTGTGTGTGTATGTGTGTGTGTGTGTTATTTAATTCTATTATTTTGTTCATGTTTTTTATCACTGTTCCCCCACACAGAACTTGCCTAAGTTTAGCTTATTATTTGTAACTTGTTATACAGGCTTTATTGAATCACTCTTAATGTCTCTCCAAGAATAAAGCTGAAACATTTACTTTGACTTCAAAAACGCCTTTACTGAAACAGTAAAATAATTCCATTGACATATTATGGTCGAAGGTGAGGTTCAGGAACTTTACTGTCTTTGAATGAAAAAGAAATGAAAGACAATTCTTTCAGTGTATTCATTCTGATACAAAATTGTTGTGGGAATGAAATGAGCAGTGTTTTCACAACAGAAATTGTAGGTCATTTTAATCCTCAGGGAGACAGGTTGGCAATACTTGTGAATAGCAACTTCTTTAGAAAAGAAGGACTGACTCGAAATTAATAGTTTTAAAATTTGACTAAACACAGCGTAGCTTTTTCTCTGAATTTTTTAGATGAGGCTTGATAATTAGTATTATTTGGATATTGTCCTCATCTTCATTTTATCTGTACAAGGTTTCCCAGCCGATGTATCCCTCTGGCCTTCTCAGGTATTTTCTTGTTTGGAATCGGGAATTCTTGGACTTTGGGAACCCTTCTTGTTGGAATCGGGAGCCCATTCTCGGAAATTTGGAACTAAAGAGTTGGGTTCTAAAGTTTTGTGTAGATCTCTTCACTGTTTAGTTAATGACACAAATATATACTAATTTTCCTTACTTTTATGGATTGGAAATTATGTTTGAAAAAAATCTGTTTTAATTGGTTCTAATTAGTCGTAATTTGCAATTACGTCAAAATCTTACTTCACTCTGGTCTCTCCTTTCTTTCCCTCCCATGTAATCCTCTTGACTACCTCCTTGTTATATAATGTGAGTTTCTTCTCTGGAGTGTCGAGAGAGCGAGCTGGGAGAATTGAAATATATTTCATGTTAAATTTATCAAGCCAGCAACCTGTAGCTTAAATAAAGAACAAAAATTTCCTTTCTTAGAGCTAACAAATGATTTTTATAAGGTTTGAAACCTGGCGTATTATTTTTTTAAAATGTTTTATTCGCTTTGCTACTCCTTTTCCCTAATCCAATTATCTACCCAGAGCTGGATGGGTGATCCAATGAGTCACGTTTTTGTCCTAGTAATATATAATATAATATATGTATTGAGTATAATATAATATTATATAATATATTATTGAATAATCAATAAGTTGACTATTTATATTAGGCTGAATTATCTGAAGATGATGTGATGAATATAAAATATGAACAAAATTAGTATTTTTGGATTATTCGTACTATGTTGTCTCATCTTATTGCTATCTGTACAATGTTTCAAGCGATGTTGCTCTCGCCTTTCTCAAGTATTATTGTCAGACACAGGAGCTTTCAACACAGGAACTGTTCTCATTCCCACTAATCATAGCTGGAAATACAGGTGGTTTAAGCTGTGTTAATTACTATTCTACTGTTACTGTCCCCCTTACCAGGATTGAAACTGCAGCCTAGAGATAATAGTCTGAATAATCCAAATAATACTAATATCAAGCCCTCATCTCAAAAATTCCAGAGAAATGAACAGTATTAACGTGGCAGTCAAATGTTGATTACAGTTATTATATATCCCCTTTACATTAGTATTATTTTGTATTAATATTCAGACTACTTTCCTCATCTTCATTTGTTTCGGTACAATGTTTCGCTGCATGACGCCCTCCTGAGCCTTCTGTCAGGTATTTCTTGTCAGAACTTGGGAACCTTCTTTTTTGAACTTAGGAAGCCATCAATGGAACTTTGAACCTAATCCTTTATCAGTGCACAGAGGTGTTCCTCATTCCCACTAACCATAGCTGGGTTACTATGTTACGTGCTGCTCTGACCAGGATTGAACTGCAGCTCAGAAGATAACTGTCACTTAGAACTGTCTTTATCCACTAGGCAGGTGTCCAAAACATTGTACAAATAACAATGAAGATGAGAATAATATCTGAATCATAGCAAATACCTTTACATATGTATATAATAGTGGAGAGAGAGGAGATGAGGAGAGGAGATGGGCGCTTACTTTTCTTCTTGTTCTTAACTTCTGTTGCGGCCATCTCCTTCTGGCTGATTTTCTTCCTTCTGTGCTATCTCTGGATAATAATTTTAAGCAAAACTTATTTGTTTTCTTATTCGTTATTATATACAGCCCAAAAGGGTTTCTAACCACACGGTGAGCAAAGTTCAGCATCTCAGGAGGCGAAGAACATGTCTGCTCCTTTTGACTAATGACCAAAATCTGCTAATTCTAAACCCAATTTCGGTTCCCTGCCTTCCTGTTGGCGAAAGTTGGGCGGTCAGTAAATGTCATACCTATAACGGCTAACAGTAGCTTCCCATTACGTCCCGTTATTTGAATTTTAAAACTACACTTACATACATAATTCGTAGGCTACCCACGAAAATCTAGGGTGATTTTACCCCTCTGAGATGTGCAGTCGGCCAATTCTACAGCCCCAGGTGAAGGAGCATGGCAGACAGTAGGTAAAATACATACTTGGAGGAACCGGTTGTCTCACATACATACTGACGTATCCCCTCAAAGGGTGGAGCCCTCCCAAGGGGTGTTCTAGGTATTGTCAACTAAAATGGCCCTGATGGTGAGCCTCCAGTTGTTGGGGTATCATGGAAAGTGGCAGAGTACTCCTTTATTACCATTTATTGACCAGGTAGAATTACCATTGTGGAATCGGCCCCCCGCCGCCCCCCGCCCCGCCCCGCGCCGATTCCTCTAGAAGCTTAAGCACAGCAGTCCTCTCCCTATTCTAGTGCTTTGCCTGAACCCCCTAAACAAAAGTTTGAGGATGCCCCACAGAACCAAAGGATGATAACATCAAACTAGGGACCTGCCCTCACCCTATATCACTCTACCCACTAAGCAATACCAACAACAATACTCCCGTGCATTGTACAGGTTGCTCGCTGGCTAGGTCGAAAGGAATTAACTTCCCCTCAAAGGCCCACTATGCCCAGCAATTTGCGGGGGAGGCAGGGGAGATGCATATAATAACTACTAAACAGTTCCAATTACTGTCAAATTGTAAGACAAGGCAACATAGTAGCGTAACCCAATATGGACTCTAACTTGCTGCGATTCTACAGCAGAATGCCAGGCTATTTATGAAGTCTCATAAATCATAGAAACTCAAGCAGCCAATCAGGACTCAAGGCCATGGATACCCAAATAACATGAATGGACTTAACCTTCTTGAGTTCTTATTAAGTACAGCTGTCTTGGGCACTAGTTCAGTTTGTGGTTAGCCATTTGCTGTTGTCCAAACCTGAGTGGCAGGGGGGTTGGGTAATATACTTACATCAAAATAAAACAATAGGTGGAAAACTGACTAGTGTTTTCTTGGGTCCTGGAAAGTGTGCTGTTGGAGCAGACCGGGGTAACTACGTCTGTCCTCCTCTAGTAAGTTCTAAAAGAGGCTGAGACTCTGGAGTTCCCAGCATCACATAACCCACAAACTGACTCCTTAAACTTTGTGACAAGGGAGACTACTCCATTTAGGTTCTCCTACAACGCCTAATAATTAATCGTTGGAATTCAATGTCCGAAAGAGTTATTCTCCTCTAACAAGAAACAATGGGTTAAAATCCTGGTTAATCCTACTCAATAGACCTAAATTCCACCATCATATGTCACCCTGTCGAAATAAAAAAATACTAATGTTACATAATATTAGATTCTAATACTTATGTACACGTAGTGTAGAAACCAAAATGGAATGTTATAAGTTCAGCTCGGGTGGCCTTGAGGTTGATGACAAGGCTTTGAAGCCTCAGTCCTGATTCTCCTTCTGTGGACCCCGTGAGAATCGGTGGACGAAGATCCTCTTCCGGTTTAGATTAGCAAAAGATTTTAAGTTAGATCGGCAAGAATCACGACGGTGGTAAGTCGTGTATGCACACTGCGACTCAATCTGCACAGGTAGTCTGGTGGGATTTCAGAATAAAATAAGATCTAAGTTAATCGAAGTCTTGTGCTATTATCTAAAAACTAAATGACACAGGGCTTCTGGCCTAAAGAGAATCCCCAATGGAAGACCAGACACAAATCCCCAAGATGAAGTCCAGATGCCTAGAAGAGATCGCTGGAAGAAAAAATAATGAGTAAGAAAGTAAGGAAGAGTAGTATACAAATTAAGCATCAAAGATTAACCGAATTTAATGCAATTTCAGTGTTGATATTTTAGTGACTACAATATATGCACCAGTTCTTTTTTCGGAAAACTCTTACATTTTTCAGTCAGTTTAAGCTTTGAACCACATATCTTTGAGGCATAAACACAGATCACAAACATACGTGGTTTAATAGTTTGGTTTGGTTGTTTACGGCATATCAACCTCAGTGGGTTATTTAATGCCGAAAAGTTTTTGAAATAAATCATTCTTAAAATGGATAATACAAATTTTGTTATTAAACTCATGTTTTCCTATTTAACCCATAGATGGGACCCTAACAGGTAACAACCACTCAGGTCAAAGAGTGGACAGGGAGTCAAGTGGTTGATGAAGGGGTGCTCCACATTCCCCAAACCTCGCAAAACTGGAACCTCACCATCAGATAGAGGTTTAACATCATTTTTCCCAGGACGTCGAGCCTACATCCCCTGCCTCTACGCACCCATATCGATAAAAGTGGTTCAAAGTTAACTGACAGAAAAAGTAAAACACGTTTTTTAAATTAAAATAATCTGGTGCCAATTCATATCTTTATTTCATTAATGTATCAAACACTGGAAAATTTCATTTAAATTCGGTTAATTCCTTGATTTTTAGTATTTTTTTTCTTTCGGCAGGGTGAACATACCGATGGTGAATTTTAATGTCCATTAAGTAGGAATTTAACCTAAAATCCTCTATCTTTCCACATTTCTATTTTCTTTTAGTGTTTTCTAACTCATTTTACTACTTTGACACTTTTCCCACCTACACCTTACCAACCCCCTGCCCTTCATCGGGAGCCACTGATTTGTAAAGTCTCTGGGGTGTGTGGGGGGGGTCATTCTGTCCACTCATCATTTCTTGATGAATAATTTAAATTAAATGAGGCAAACAGATGGAAGCGGGGGGCAGGGGGTGATAGAGAAGGAGGAGGAAATAAGGATAGTCCTAAGCAAAGCAGACTATTTTTATTGACATTAATTATAACCTCTTTGCGCCTCTTTTTTCCTCAGGCAAAGGACTCTTTAATTATATATATATAAATATAATATATAATGCCAGTATCAGCCATTTAAGAAAATATACCCACATGATTTCTGTTTTTTTTCATTTCTATTTTAATTATGTAAGGATTCAGTGCACACACAAGCATAACATACCAAAACACTCAATAATTTCAAGTAGTCTGACATCAACTTATTGGAATATTACATCTGGTTTACAAAGAATTGAGGCAAGTACATAAACAGCTATACAGGGGCATGGAGGCTTTGAAAGATTCATGTCTTGGCAGCCTACACAGATGCTGGCAGCTTATTCCATGTCTCCTTCCACAATTCGGAGGCGTGAAAAATGTTCCGACTTATATGTTAGTATAATAGTTGTTAAGTATAATACTTTAACAATGCTTCACAGAAATTACGCAACATCTTATTATTAATTGGAGATTTGTGGGTTTGTCTGTCGTAAACCGAAAATAATTACTATACAAGTCACAATTCGCCTGTTGTTATTTACACACATTCTCCATGATTTTATTTTCTATTTAAACCTCAATTTATTAGTAAAATTTTTTGTTTTACATCATTAAGACTGTTAACAATTCCATACTAGCTAACATGCATTATAATTTGTATATTCAAACGAAATAGCGGTTTACCAGTGTGATGGGAAGGCTAACTTTGCATAATTGATCATAAAAATTTGATTTTAATAAATATATGCTTATATTACTGAATTCTAATTGTTTTGGTTTTAATCTTAATAAATATTGAGCAAAAATCTCGGGATAAATCTTAACAGAAATCTCATTACATAAAGAACATAAACTATATATTTATTCTTTTCTTCCTATTATTAAACGTCAATAGTTAAATTTAGGGAAATTTACACTGAAAGACGGGAGTAAGGGAAAATGGTGGACAGTTAGTTTCAAAGTTGTTCTATTTTCGCGATTATACCCCTCTGTTCCAAATATTTTTTATCTGAATTCTTATTCAGTTTCATTAGCCTTTCTAATTAACAGGATATTTTATTAATTTAAACTTAAATACTTGCACCCGGAGGGTGCATATATTTTGCTAGTACTTTAAAAACAATCTTTTTTCTTTGAATTGGTTAAAAAAAAAAAAAAAAAAAGAAATATTTTCTCTGATATTCACATGGCCTGTTTTTGGTTTGTTGAGTTTGTTTTTACGGCATATCAACCTCATTGGGTCATTTAATGCCGATAAAGTATTGAAATAAATCAATTCTTAATGCATAATACAATTTTTTATAAATTACATTTTTCTATTTAACCCATAGATGGGACCTAACAGTGGTATACCACTCCGAGTCAGAGTGGACAGGAGCAAGTGTGATGAATGGGGTGCTCCACATTCCTCAAACCTCCAAAACTGGAACCTCACCATCAGATAGAGTTTAACGTCATTCCCAGGACATGTAGCCCGCAGCTACACCCTTCTAGCACCCATATGATAAAAAGGGGTTGGGGCTTGCCATAAGGGTAGTAGGGTTGGGACCCAGGATTTGAACTCGGGTTGCGATCCATTCTTAGTAAACTCTACACTGTTTATACCACCCCTCAACTTTTTCTAGATATTGGACAGGAAATAAAAAATGTTTTACTTGAAAGCACATTATTGTTGTCTATAATTACACTGGTTACAATAGAAATTGGGAGGCAAGTAAAAAATAGCGTTTTTAACCTTAATTTGGGGTGCAGCTGAATTCAGATTTGATCGTTTTTGCTCATCATCTCTAGTTTTTTAGATTGCATAACTGTACGAATCACTGGATAATTGTTATTCTGTTTGCTTTCACCCTTAGCCGGCTTGACCTGCAGTCTGGAATGACCTGTTACAGATTGTTAAATATTGGACAGTAGAACAGTCAAACACCTCCTCAGCTTTAAATGGCGCTCTTTTCTGGCAGCAGTGGCGGAATTATTTAAGCTGTTATAAGTGTTCATTAGAGAACTATTAACTTCATGATTAGGCTTGGCCAGTGTCAAACCAAATTGTGTGACTGTCTAAGCTGACTGAACTTCATATGGCGTGCGGGCAGGATCGACTGCTTGATGGGAAGCTGTTTATTGAGGCAGGCATATCTCTGCTCTGCCAAACAACCCACACCATTGGCTAGTGGCTATGCTTGATTCCATTGGCTCAAACCTAACAACCCCCACACTCAACACTAACTGACTTTATTCACATACATACTGTACATTTTGTACACATACTGTACATAAAGGCCGTAAGTGCATTCAGGTAATTCTAAATAGTGTGGTGACTTATGTCTTCTTTTTTAGTTATTATGAATAAATGCAGTGGGGTGATGCACAGAGATTCTGCTGTGAGACAAACATATTCTCAGTTTTATGTATGGAGTACCAATTCATACAACATTAATATTCCAATAAGTTTGCTGGCAGACCGGGATTTCTTACTACGACGAACAAAAGTCAAAATCAGAAAATTCATAGTTTGCGCATGGGATTGCGCAACCCCAGTAAACGGAAGAAAATTAAACGATAAAAATTGTATATTTTCAACCAATCAGAGACAGTTTCACGCCTAAAGGAAATCTATCAAATAGACGCTCTTTGTGGAGCCTACCGTCGGACTAAAAACAACTTTTGGATCCCAACCAGAAAGAATTATTCTTCTACCACAATCCACATCACATAAAGTAAGACAAAGCACCTTCACTTCTGAAAGGTATGAAACAGATATATCTGTCTATCTCTCTTTATAAACTTTAAGGAGATCATCAGTAATTACTTGTACTGACTGCCGTGTGACTTTGGAAAACTCCTACCTTTCTTTCTCCCTTATAATTTATAACATATTTCTTACATGTATATGAACTTTTAAAAAAGCAAAATAACATTTGTACACAAGAGTACTGAAAGAACTTTGCTCGGTAATTATGCGTTACCTTTTTGAAACTATTTCCCTCAATACAAGTGTTTGTTTTTATATTGAGTCTTCTTTATTTTATGCATGTGCCTGCCCGTAATTGATGTTATGTGTCTTTAAATGTTTGAATATTTATTGCATTAATATGACCTCAAATGGTGACCTTAATAGAAAACAATCAAACAACCTTACACCCACCATAAGTTATCTCCATCTTAACAAGGTACAGATGGGTTTAAAATCAATCTACTGCCACATTTCTATTTCTTATGCATATTTCTAAATTTTCAATAAGCTATTTTAGAGCAGGGGCAGAATAATTAAGGTTCCCAATTACGTCGAACCTGGGAAGACAGGCAACAAACGATTGTAAGTCAATACAAACTTGAAATCTACAAGGTCCACTGCAAACTGACAAGTATAGACCACAATGTCATTCAATATCAAGCAGTCAATCAGAACTCAAGAATGGGAAATGACCAAATCACCAGAATTCTGAATGGGATCATTCTTGATTCCTATTTTACCCAGCTGTCTGACACTGCTTGAGTTGGACTTAGTGAGCTGTTGGTATAAAACCACAGTAGACTGACTTCAATAGGTGAAGCACATCTAAAAAATCACGCTTTTTCTTACATTCAATTTGGTTATTTTATGACAGCCAAGAACATTTGTGAAAAGATAAGTTCTTGTGACGACTCAATCCATGTCCACATTTGAATGAATGTATAATTAGTGGTTCCTACATGGGGTCTATGCCCACAGGTTGAAATTTTGATTTTTAAGAAAGGGGTACTTCTACTGAAAACAAGCAATCGCTGGATATCCCTAACAAGGAGATTTAAGAGCGAAGATGACTAATATAAAAATTTATTTGCAGCCGAATGAAGCGCACGGGTCTCCACTACTTTATTCTATCTTGTTTTAAGGCTAAACCTCAAATAAGTATTTGGCATTTGGTAAGTACCCTTATTTTTATTGTTGTGCCTTGAAGTTAGCCCGAACAAAAACTTAACAGTTACTAAGAGTCACTGGATTTATTTTGCCAAAACATAATAACAGCAACCTCAAGTTAAAATACAGTAAAACAAAGAATTTGTTCCAACCTGCGTCTGTCTCTTTTATCCTAGTTATTCCTTCTTCTGAGCTTCTGTAATGGTGTTTTTCTTTCGTTCGTTTCTCTCCTTCTCTCTTATCCTTTTCAGTTTTCTCTTTTATCGCTCCTCACTATCACTTCGTTCGTTCCGTCGTTTGGGCACCCCTTTTTCGCGTTCTCCTCCTCGCCGCTGTTGTTTACTTTTTGCTTGCTCACTTCCCGGTTTCTGAGCGCGTGCGCGAATCAACGCAAAAGGGATCTACGAAAACACCAAACGCAGCCCTGCGAAACGAAGCTGGGCCTTTTTCCTTTATGGGTTTTCGAGTGCTTAGAACACTTTTCACCAACAATTGTACACAATAATTTCACTAAATTTATCTTATATAAGATGTGGTTTCATCTTATTATTTTTGTCTTTTGTTTATTTCATTTTTACTTTTCATGGATGACTTTTGAAATTATAAGAATTATATATTACCACGATGGAGAAGGACAATCAGGATTTTAAAAGTATTAGTGAGGAATGAAAAAAAAAACCAAAAAAAAACATTTGGGAACCGCATGAAATGAGATAGAGAGAATAGTATTGTTTATATATATATATATACTATATATCTTTAAACATTTTACTCTGATGAAGGCTGTTATTCTTTTGTATCTTAAATATTTTATAATTTTCTGTCTATATTATTTTTATATTTAAAATATAAATAGAATACAATGTGTAATGCACAAACCTCTGGTTGAAACACATGTTGGTAACTCCAATTATCCATTCAACATTTTCTTTCCTTATTTTTTATCCTTTCCCCTTTATATATTTAAATAATATATATTATATATATACACATATACACACACGGTGCCATGCTGATAGGTTTGAATTGTGCATCTTTGATGCACATTTTACTTTGAATGGCTCCCTGGAAAATTTATTGGTTCCCAACAAAGCCTGCTAACCCTACCTTGTAACTTATTCTTTTTTGGGGTAAAAATTTTAAAAATTTCCCCCCTTAAACAAAACGCTTAAAATTGAAAAAAAAATTATTTACAGCTTAGTGGAGGGAAAGGAAAAAGAAAAACCGGGACAATGGAATATGATTTTCTGCATCCTTTTAGATTTTTGTGCACAAGGGACACAGGACGTACCTATAGCATCTCTGTATGTATGTATATGTATATATATCTATATATATATATAATATAGCACTCCCCACTACTGCACATACATATACAAGTTGGAAAATTATGTTAGTTTGCTTATCAGTGTTTACTTACATAAATGTAATTGAGTTTGTTAAAATATTTGACAATTATTAACAGCATCAGAAAACTTTTGCTTATCTTAAAATAAATATAAGTAATATGATAATAAAAACTGAAATAAAGGATAGAACAAAAACAAAAAACATTAGAAAATATAATAATATAAAAAACAGGCCCCAAAGTAGTAAATGAATAATTGAGTTGAACAAAGGAAATGGCTTTGTCTCTGATATTAAAAAGGACATAATATTTTAATATTATATTAAGTGGCCTGGAAATTTAATATTTCTATTTAAAACTTAAAATGTACTTTATATATATATTATATTTATAAATATATATATATATTTTCGGAGGATATGTGCTTAAATTGAAGTCATCCTACTTTTTGAAAATTAATTAGTTTAATAATTAATGAATTAGGCGGCATATTATGTTCAAATGTAAGGCTAAACAATCGAGAATGTCCATCCTGAATTAAATTTCGCCTATTTGTCTGCATCAGCATGGTTATAAGACATGTCAAGCTGACAGTCATTTTTTTGTTAACTTAACCATTTTTTTTGTTTACTTACCTCATACTGTCGTATAGCAAGTCATAAAAGTGGAATATACTATACAGTTTCAAAACACAATGAGAGTGGAAATGGCAAGACGCCAGTGTAACGGTAGAGCTTTGCCTGTCGCTTGACAGTGAGGTTTCGAGTCAAACAACGGAGTAGTCCCATGCTATAACGCTGCTGATGAGACCTAATAGGTCGAAAATGTACATTCATCTTCAATTAAGCACATCTCCTCAAAAATTGTCGTTAAAGCCAATATAACAATACACACATTTGTTTGTTTACTACTCATTATATATATATATAATATATATATAATGAGTATGAAAGGTGGAATGAAACCATCACACAATGCTGTTAAAGAGATAAACAATTTATAATATAATCATAGCTGATACTGACAATATTTCGATTTTAAAAACTCATCATCATAACCCTTTTAATTACACTAACATATTTTCATTTTCGCACACATAAACCAATATTTTTTTTGCAATTATATGTTTTGCAAGATGTTGCAAATATATATCTATATAATTATATATTAAGTTAAAAGAAAGGAAATGATCCGACAATATGAGTATGAAAAGGTGGGAATGAAAACATCACACATGCTGTTAGAGAAAACAATTTATAATATAATCTCAGCTGATACTGCTCAATCTTTCGATTTACAAAATCCCATTATAGAGGTCATTCACTCCCGTAGTTGTTTGAGTTTTGAGTCACAAACATGCTTAATGCTTATTGAAGTACTGAATGTACTTTCGAACCTATGGTCTCATCAAGCAACGATTATAGACATGGGAGACTGCTCCGTGTGTGACTCAAAAACCCTCGATTTGACATTCTTCTCCGACCCAAACAACTACGGGAGTGATGAGCTTGATGATGATTTTTGTAAATCGAAATATTGAATCAGTCACAGCTTATGATTATATTATAATTGTTTCTCTCTTTAACAGCATTGGTGTTATGTTTTCAATTCCACCTTTATTCATGCTCAATATTGTCGGTTCAATTTGCCTTCTTTTAACTTATAATATATTTGCAACATTGAAACCATATAATTGCATAAAAAAGATTAATTGGTTCGTGTGTGCGAAAATGAAATAATGTA
>CM042158.1:91055980-91079064 GCA_023376005.1 Doryteuthis pealeii | reverse complement strand
TGTGATAGCTCCACATTACAATTCAAGATAGGATTCCAGATCCGAGAAGTTTCCAGGTCCGATAAAAATACCTGAAGAAGGCGGAGCGGCCTAAACATCGGCTGAAACATTGTATAGACACTAAATGAAGATGCAGGATAATAGTGCCAAATAATACAAATAATGCCAGCTTAGGTTACTCACAAGTGTGCGGGCATTCAGTGATTGATCAAATTCATTACAGTTACTTACTTGATTATTACAAATCAAATATTTGGGGATTGGAGTCCCCATGGCTTCTGTTTGTTTTTGTTTTACGGCATATCACCTCTGTCGGCGTCATTTAATGCGCCGGAAAAATTTTTTTGATTGATGAAATATATTGTGTGTAATTAATCCGTTTAGTTTTTTTTTAAGGGTTAATATCAGTGACTTAACTGTAACAATGCCGTAAGCAAAGTTTCAAACACTCCAGTCATACTATCATGTTCACTTTCAGACTAATACTCTTGGGAAAGGTATAAACTTTCCTTATCCCCCTAGCTTTGGGTAAAATAGTACCACTACTGTTCTTCTACAAGGATGGCTTTAGCATTAAATTACCCATGAAAGTCGATATACCATTAAACAAAGAAACCAAACCAGGTTAAAAGCATAGTAAGGGTAACTTGAAGACAATCTTTTATAGACCTTAATTTTTCCAGTGCAAGTATCATTGGGGAATGAGAAAAGCTTTGGCCTGTTTACCAAAACTCTTTTTGTTCTGATGATACCAGCAGGTTTGGGAATATATATATATATATATATATATATATATATATAGTTCAATGAGAAATCAAAACAAATAAAAGTTTTTGCTTTTATTTATTTAATTACGGGAACGGTATTACTATATATATATATATATTATATATAATATTTATATGCTCCCAAAACCTGGTAGAGCTCTCTAGGGGTGATCGTAAAATATATAAACCAACGTATGTATTTAATAGTTTAAACACCACCCCTTTACAGTAGCTGTCAAATGGCTGAGAGGTTAATGAACCAGGGGGATGAAAAGTCAGTAGGGTTTCGATCCTGGTCAGAGGTAGTTGTTGTGTCTAGCCACACTGATGAGACGTGAAATGTTGAAACACGGTGTCTGTGGATAACATATATATATATATATTATATATATATAATATATATATATATATATATACATATTTATATATATATATATATATATATACATATTTTACACATATATATAAAATATATATGTGTGTGTGTGTGTGCGTATATATATATATATATGCGTGTGTGTGTGTGTGAGGTATCCAAAACTTGGTAGTAAGGGTTGATTCTATATGTGATTTCTAAGACACACTGTATTATTATTGTATCATCCAGTATGAACAAATACAGTGAATCTTTAAATCACTACAGAGAGCTCAATGTATTATAATCTTTTTAGATTATATACAGAGCAATATTTATCTTTAAATTTTTTATGGAATAACAGTGTTGTTTTTCCTTCTTTTTAAATATATATATATATATATATATATATATATATAAAAATCGGGGATTAAATATTATAGAGTTAATATTTCATAACTGCAATTTCATGCATATCATCCAATCTTCAGATGGTCAAAAATATTAAAATATTAAAACGGTGGCTTATTCAGTGTTTATATAACATGAAGCGTGTTCATGCAATGGAATGTTATAACGCGAAACTTATATTTAGAAAAATAAATATGCTTAGGTCTTAATGCACCTGGTGTCCAGATGAATTTTTCATTTTTTTTATATAGATAAATTGAGGGCAAAAAATAAGGGATAAAATAATTATTCCCTTATTTTTTACCCTCTATTTATCTATAAATTAAAAAAAAAAAAATTCATCTGAACACCACATGCATTAAGAACCTCTGTGTAGATAATTGAGATTGATGAAAAGTGAGTTTGCTAAGCAAATTCATTTAAAAAAAAAAAAAAAAATACGTCTGCACAAAACATTAAAAACATTTTGTAAGACTTCTAAGAAAGGAAATGTTTGATCTAATTTAAGCTATGGGTCGCTGCTTATGAAATTTAAAGAAAGTGATAGGCAGAATGTAAAGTAAGAGATATTGGTCAGTTTTTGACTTAATTGCAAATTATGACTAATTAGAACCAATTAAAATGGAATTTTTTTTCAAACATAACTCCATCCTAAAAGTAAGAATAATTTAGTATAATTTTTGTGTCATTAAACTAAACTGTAAAAAAGCCTTTAGGAGATAAAAGTTGATTATCTCAGCTTTAGTATAATAATACATACATACATTTGTATATATATGTGTGTGTGTGTGTGTGTGGTCATCCACAGACACCGTGTTTTACGTCACATCAATGTGGCTAGACTTAGACAGGAGCGAAACCCGACAGACTTTTCATTAGTTCCACTCGTCCGTTATCAGCTGCCAGTAAGAGGCGACATTTAATTGATAAATACATACATCAGTAGATATGTTACGATCACCAGAGAACTCAAATCTGTAAACAACAGACTAGCACTGCCTTACGCTAAACGGTGAAAGCTCATTAAAGTCCTTTCTAGAGAGCTCTACCAGGTTTTGGCAGCATATAATAGTCATTATATATGTATGTAAGGGGCCGGGTTAGCTCAATCGGTAGAGCATTCAGCTAGAAACCACAAGGTTCCTGGTTTGATACCGGTCCCCACCAACTCAGTGTATGAGTAGCACAGGGATCTGTGCGATAAAGTAAGGAGCTGATGGTAGGTGTGGCGCTCCACCTCAGATGCTAAAACAATCTCCTTGGTCTAGCGCTATTGAAAAGGGGATAGACTCCCTCACTGACTGGCTGATACCGACTTTAGGCCACCCCGTCGACTTTACTTTTTACTTATATATGTATGTGTGTGTGTGTATATATATATATATATATATAAAGCAATCAACAGAAGCGCGTTTTGGGGTTTACCCCTCATCAGTGCAGCTATACTTATTTTTCAGCAGCTACCTCTGGTTGGGTTCGAGACCCGAACGAACTTTCGCTCGTCAAGTCTCTTACTGGTGGGTCCACAAGCAGCTGCCAAGAATAGAAGGCATAATAATCGCTATATTTCCTAAACCGGAAATAAACTCACCAGAGGTCTCTAACTTATGTAAACAAGTGAGGCTAGCTTTGCGCCGAAGCGGTGAATTTTTGTAATTAGTCCCTTCTAAACAGAGTGCTGTGCACATGCACACACACAAATGTATTATAATAATAATGAAATTTATTGTGTACAGTGCTCAGGTGCACCACAACTCATCAAAGTCTCATGTCAAGTACAAAGAATAATGTATTAGTGTCAGAAACATGAACAGTTTACAGTAATGTTATAACAGAGATAGATATCTCTTATGATTCACAATCCTTAATTCACAACATATCCACTCGCTAAAAAAACAAAACAAAACACGAGTCACGGACGCCTACCAGCGGAAGTTAACCCAACGTACCCTACCACACGAGTGACCAATTTAGCATGGATCTGCGCATAGGCTCAGAAATAACTTCCGGTCGAAGGAACAATATTGATAAACAAGAAAAATATACTAAATAATGTTTTTTCAACCAATGAAAAATCTTCCCGCTAAACACTCCAAAGCCCTATCTGGAGCCTATCTCTTCACTATATAAATCTGGCATTTTGAGGGCCAGACAGTTGACCGAGGGCCCCCACGCCAGGCAGGACGGCAGAGGTACCAGGTGTCAGGACTGATCAAACAAGGGGAAGCCAACAAAAGAACCCCCTTACCAACCGCCTACCCTTAACCTCTTAAGGGGACGAGCGAGCTGCTACGAAACTCTATATCACCAGTTCACCAACTGATGACTTAACATACCCGCTCATCTGCCAACACGAATCTGCTACTGACCATCACGGGCCCATCTGCCTACGTCACTATTCCTGACTTATTTCCCACACCAAGTGACCATATCAACTTACAACTTCTATCTACCTACATCGTACCATCAACACGATACTACCCCACGCCTCACACCAGACCACAGAAAGCCTCCTGACGTATCATCATACGACACCCACTGCACCTCACGACCCCAGGCCATTCCTGTCTTACTCCACTCAGCCATTCCAGAGTTTACTACTAATACTTCTGACGACAACAACGTTTTCAACCCTTGTTTATTTTAATAAACGATTTTCTACCAAAATTTCTCGTTCATTATTTCTTCTTTGCATACCATATGCTTTACAGATATACAATTATATATCAGTAATAATAAACATTTACAGATATACAATTATATATCAGTAATAATAAACAATTTTATTAATAATTCAGGTTTAAACAAAGGGAATTGTGACTTGTATAGTAATATAGTTTCGGTTACAGACAGACAAACCCACAATCTCCATTATAATAAGATATATGTGCACATGCACACACACACAAATGTATTATAATAATATTGAAATTCATTGTGTACAGTGCTCAGGTGCACCACAACTCATCAAAGTCTCATGTCAAGTACATAGAATAATGTATTATTGTCAGGAACATGAACAGTTTACAGTAATAATATACATGTATGTATGTATGAAGAGAGCATAGAGTAGAAATAATAGGGCTATCAATAAGTTATCAAAGTTTGAGGTCCTAATCAACCAATGGGATTCAATCTCTGACCTCCAAGTTTAGCAGCAGCAGCAGCAATGCTGAATACTTCTTGGGACAGACCTAAATAAGGGTCACTCCTCTTCCTCAACAAACAGAATCGGAGTCGGATGCAAAACAGAAGTCCATCATATCCAAATTATC
Organism: Doryteuthis pealeii; assembly: GCA_023376005.1. Lineage (NCBI taxonomy): Eukaryota > Metazoa > Mollusca > Cephalopoda > Myopsida > Loliginidae > Doryteuthis > Doryteuthis pealeii. The sequence continues at coordinate 91,074,256 of CM042158.1, read as the reverse complement.
AGAAGGCCGTAGCAAGGGCTCCGTTAATACCCCATATCTCAGGATACACCAGTTAAGCTATCAATAAGTTATCAAAGTTTGATGTCCTAATCAACCAATGGGATTCAATCTCTGACCTCCAAGTTTAGCAGCAGCAGCAATGCTGAATACTTCTTAAAATTTGATTAGAAATCAAAACAAGTCAATAATTTCAGAAACTTTTTCCTGATGAGTTTTACATCAATTGAAATAATGCCATCATTTTTCTAATGAAAATAAAAATCTCAGCCAAGAATAACAACAAAACTTTCCTGTCTTCTTTATGAAAGAAAAACATTTAGTGCAGATGGATTCTCTAGAAATTGATTAAAGGGAAATAGTTAAATTGTAGCAGGCTTGGCTTTGAGGTTCAAATTTAAGTTCCGTTGTTAAAGTTTGTTTAATAATCAAGTATTGTATTTACCCAGCCCCTCCGCCATGTGAAATGCAAAAGGCCTCATACAGGATTTGAATCATAATATTTGAACAACCATATATTCAGCATCCTAGATCATCATGGTAGGGCGTGGACTAACGGTTAGAGTTGTAGGAAATGGACTCGTCGACCAGAGTTCAGTTCCTGGACGAAGCTGTTTAGATTTCATATGGCGCTAATACCCTTGGGAAAGGTATGAATCCAATTCTCCCTCCAGCTATGGGCAAATAGCAGAACAGACTGGGCTCTTTAACCATGGCTATTTGGTTTGTTTTGTTTTACGGCATATCAACCTCAGTGGGTCATTTAATGCCGATAAAGTTTTGAAATAAATCAATTCTTAATGGATAATACAATTTTTTTATAAATACCTATTTCTACTTAACCCATACATGGGACCCTAACAGGTACTACCACTGGACCAGGGAGCAATGGTGATGAATGTGGTGCTCCACATTCCCCAAACCTCCAAAACTGGAACCTCACCATCAGATAGAGTTTAACATCATTCCCAGGACATGTAGACCCGCAGCCACCGCCTTCTAGCACCCATATGATAAAAAGGGGTTGGGGCTTGCCATAAGCGCAATAGGGTTGTGAGTATCATATAGGGGCTAGGGCTTGACGTGACCAGCCGATTGATCGGAGGGGGCCTCTCCGACCGCCGTCTAGCCCAAAATAGGGCCAAAGTGGAGTATTGCAAGTCATGAACTGCTCATCTACCTGGGTTCTATCCTTAAGCATCACGGGTCGCCACCCACGGCCAACAGGTGGTCCCATTGGGGGAGTCTTACCCCTCTACAGAGGTGCAGTCGGCGCATTCTAACGCCCCAGCCGACAGGGCGGTTAACCATGGCTAGGTAACCAGTAACAAATTACTAAAATGTATAAATATAGATACACAACATATACTACTTCCAAAGGAGGTGCATGGTCTAATGGTTAGTTGTAGGAAATGGACTCATCAACCCAAGTTCAATTCCTGGATGAAGCTGTTGGAATTTCTCATGGTGCTAATACCCTTGGGAAAGGTATGAATCCAATTCTCCCTCCAGCTATGGGTAAATAGCAGGGCAGACTGGGCTCTTTAACAATGGCTAGGTAACCAGTCTATGAGAAGGAAAACTCTGAATTAAAACCTGTTAAACTCCGCTTAAGAAATTGACCGTGTGTCACAACCTGCTCGTGTGGAGGGGTTGGTAAATATATATAATTCAGCATCCTATCATTTATTCTATGAGAAAAACTGCTGAAAATTAACCCCATGAGCTGAATTTTAAGCTAATTGCACCAAATTTGAGCAGTTGTATTTTACAAGGCAGCCTTGGGGCCTATGTGAACTCAGATAAAACAAAGTTCATGTGTCTTAATAATAATAATAATGAAATTTATTGTGCACAGTGCTCAGGTGCACCACAACTCATCAAAGTCTCATGTCAAGTACAAAGAATAATGTATTAGTGTCAGGAACATGAACAGTTTACAGTAGTAATATGCATATATGTGTGCATGTGTGTGCATATGTGTGTGGAGAGGGACATCAGGTATAATGTCAGCAGACTATAGGAAGCATGGAGGCTTTGAAAGATTCAGTGTCTCGGCAGCCTACAACAGACGCTGGCAGCTTATTCCATGCCTCCGCAATTTGGAGCGTGAAGAAATGTTTCCGAATAATATGTTAAGTATAATATTGTTAAGTATATATGCTTCAAGCAAATTATCAAATATTATTAAAAACAATATTTTTCTTTGAACTGATGAAAAAAAAAAAAAAAAAAAAAAAAAAAAAAAATGATTTTCTGATTCAATTGGTCTGTTTTTATTCACTTAAAAATTTAATAGTGAAATCTCTACACGCCCTCTTATTCTGTCCGCCCAAAAATTACCTTTTTAGCATAAGAGTAGACTGTGGAACCCATTTTGTCTTCAGAATAAATTTGAAAAAGCTTCGAAAAACAGCAAAATGAAATATCATTTGAATTTAGTTGTGTTGTTTGATCCGCATTTTGTCGGATTTACCCAATCCTTTACTCCTCATATATATATATATATATATATTATATATATATATATATATATATTATATATAGAGAGAGAGAGAGAGAGAGAGAGAGAGAGAGAGAGAGAAAGAAAGAGATAGAGAGACGAGAAAGCCAAGCCCTGTTGACAATGTCCCCGCTATCCTTATATATATATATATATATATATATATATATATATATATATGCACACGTGTGTGTGTGTGTGAAACGTTTCTTCTACATGTGATATCTCCGAAGCTCTAATATCTGAGGTAGAAATTATTGAACAGAGAAAATATATAAGTATGTATCTTTGTGCCCATATATTCAATTCTTAGATTTACGTCCGCTTTGCAATTGTTCCAGCATTGAATCATAGTAGATTTCAACAATGAATCAACTGTTTTTTACTCTTTTTACCACATTACATATATTGTACAATCATATGTAAAAGAAATAAGTATTAAAGTATATTTGAATCAAACTTTCAGAAACAGACAAAATAAAGATATCTTATCACGTTCTTCATAATAAATATCCCACACACACATAACGTATAAACATAGTAATTTGAAATGTCAGTTTACAGTAGTAATATGCATGTATGTGTGCACGTGTGTGCATATGTATATGGAGAATGGCATCAGGTATAATGTGACCGAGAAGAATGGGAAAGTGCATTAGATTCAAGAGGGGACTACTTTGGAGGAGAAGAAAACATTTAGTTTGTTGTTTGGATTTTAAATGAATTACTTGTGACAACAGTCTTATTACTTAATATTATCTGTGTTATTCGGACTATTGTCCCCATCTTCATTGTTATTTGTACAACGTTTCGGCCGATATACCCTCCGGCCTTCTTCAGGTATTTCTTGTCGGACCGGGAACCTTCTCGGACTCGGAAACCTTCTTTTCGAACTCGGGAACTTTCTTGTCGTATTTGGGAGCCATCACGGAACTTTGACAAGAAAGTTCCCGAGTTCAAAAAGAAGGTTCCCGAGTCCAACAAGAAATACCTGAAGAAGGTATATCGGCCGAAACGTTGTACAAATAACAATGAAGATGGGGACAATAATCCGAATAACGCAAATAATACTAATCTTCAAGCCTCATCTCAAACATTCAGAGAAATAGTCTCATTACTTTTCAGGCACACCTTGTATTAAAAAAAAGCAACACAGATTTCCGAGCCAAGTTTTTTAAACATGAAACAATATTTACCATGTTTACATCTTCATTAGAATGTTGGGTTATGTAAGTAATAACACCAAATCTCATTTTCTGCTCACTTCTGCTGCCACTACAGGTAAAACCACTTGGGGCTCCCTTTTTCCTCTAGGATGAATGAAACTACCCCCCTCTGATCCACATAACATAATACACTATTATAATATCTTTTAACCCAGACAAGAAATCCCCATGATATTTTTACAATGTTGAGTAAGATTTGGAATGAAATCCGACAGTATGCGAAAAGTAAGGCGGCCTGGAAAATACCATCGTTATGTTTCACTTTAAGGATAGCTTCTTCAGAATGAATTTCATTTCATATATGATGATATTTCAGGAAAAAAAATATTTATTGTTTTATTATACAAGGAGAAAGATAGATTGTGTATTCTAATGCAAATTGATAATAATATGTTTACATTTAAGCGTCAAGTTCAGGTGCTAATTAGTCAAAAATAACAAAAGTTAAAACTATCATATAATTATAAAATTTAAGCTAACGGATATCACCGAGTTTATTTAATCTGAATCTGAAACGGGTTAATTTCATTTATGTATCATTTGATCTAGTCAAAAATAAACATCAATCTTATTGCAAACAAAATTTTAGCTCCGTTAGTACAGTATCCGTCTGGGAACCACAAGTTTCCAGGTTCAATACCGGCCCTCACCAACCAGCACATGAGTATCACAACTTGGATCTGTGTGGTAAAGTGGAGAGTTGGTAGTAGATTAGGCATTCCACCTCAGATGCAAAAACAATCTCCCTGGTCTAGTACTAGTGAAAAGGGTATAGGCTCCCTCACTATCCGGCAATACATCACTCCGCCTACTTTACCACTTTTACTATAATATCCAATCAGCTCCTTAATTATTAAATAGTCTTTTATTACTTGTAAAATCCATGACGCCATTGTAAGGGTTCAGTTGTTCTGTTGTTGTTCATAGAATCCAGTTGGTGATCCTAGTCTGAAGTTTTGGTTTGGTTTGGTTTACGGCATATAAACCTCAGTGGGTCATTTAATGCCGATAAAGTTTTGAAATAAATCAATTCTTAATGGATAATACAATTCTTTTATAAATACATTTTTCTATTTGACCCATAGATGGGACCCTAACAGGTACTACCACTCCGGGTCAGAGTGGACCAGGGAGCAATGGTGATGAAGGGGTGCTCCACATTCCCCAAACCTCCAAAACTGGAACCTCACCATCAGATAGAGTTTAACGTGATTCCCAGGACATGTAGACCCGCAGCCACCGCCTTCTAGCACCCATATGATAAAAAGGTTTGGGGCTTGCCATAAAGGCAATAGGGTTGGGAAAATCATATAGGTGCTAGGGCTTGACGTGACCAGCCGATTGATCGGAGGGGGCCTCTCCGACTGCCCGTCTAGCCCAAGTAAGGACCAAAGTGGAGTATAGCATGTCATGAACTGCTCATCCACCTGGGCTCCATCCTTAAGCATCACGGGTCGCCACCCACGGCCAACAGGTGGCCCCATTGGGAGAGTCTTACCCCTCTGCAGAGGTGCAGTCGGTGCATTCTAACGCCCCAGCCGACAGGGCGGTGAAGTTTTGGCTTGGTGGCTGTACAGAACAGATTCAAATGGCATCTGCCGTCAGTAGGCCATTTCTCCACACATCTTGTTCTTACTTGTGTTACATAATTGTTAGTACCCTAACACTTATGCACAGTTAGTGTAGAAACCAAAATGGCTGAATGAGTACAGCCAGTGGCCTTGAAGGATTGAGTGACACAGGTTGACCTCATCTTGATCTTCTCCCTGGTGGATACCATGAGAATCGGTGGAGAAGGCCCTCTTTCGTTTTAGATTAGAAAGAGTTAGTTTAGTTAGTATTGGCCAAACCACAAAGGGAGCAAGTCGTGCTTAGGCGCACTGCCATACTCAATCTGTGCAGGTAGTCTGGATGGGGATTTCGAAATAAAATATGATCTAAAAAAAATCGAAGTCTTGGGTTATTTATCCAAGACTACCAATGACCCAGGGCTTACGAGAAATCCCCAATAGGAGACCAGACCAGACATGAAATCCCCAAGACAAGTTCCAGATGCTAGAAGAAGAACATAAGAAGAATAATAGAAGTAAAGAGAGTATACAACACTTCGGCTGAATAAAAGACATCTAAAAACAATATCAAATCTTGTGTTCGTTACTAAAAACAGCAACGGACAGACACAAAGATGAGAAGTCCTGAGAAGGAAGATCTAGAGAACAGAGAGAAGCTTGTCCAGATGCCCAAATAAACGACCCACAATAAACCAGCTTAGAAGAAGATACATATTTTAAGATGGTAAGGGTATTTGCCTGCTCATCCCACTTATGAGGGCTGGACACAAGGTCTCGTTTTTACGTGGGCACATAAAAATTGCGTCGATCCAGGGGGATGGTCCCCCTGGAACGATGCCATTAACTGTACTTTACCGGTCCAGAGGCCGAAGCACACTGGACCCCCAGCCGAGGCCGGGTATAGAAGGTAAGGGTATTTGCCTGCTCATCCCACTTATGAGGGCTGGACACAAGGTCTCGTTTTTACGTGGGCGCATAAAAATTGCGTCGATTTTGGGGGATGGCCCCTGGGATCGACGCTATTAATTGTACCTCACCGGTCCAGAGGCCGAAGCACACTGGACCCCAGCCGAGGCCGGGTATAGAAGGTAAGTGTCAAAGCACAGAATCTGGAACAGATACTACACTCTAATCCCCACCGACAAAATAGCTATACAACAAGTGTTTTGAGAGTTAGGTAGCTTATCAAAACATTCAAAAGGACGAGCATCTACAGGCTTGCCTAGGGCGCCAAATCATCTTGCACCGGCCCTGTGCACAATACAATAAGTAATTTATGACCTTGTGCCAGACTAAACAAAGCTTAGCAAATAGACAATCATAAGTCAAAAAGCTGGGGTGTGGAGCCACACCCTTCAACATGAATTCCGTCTCTAAAAAAAGAAGAAAAACTGAGAAAAAATATAGAGGTTGGGAATTCTTTATCTCAAATGCATGGGGTTAAAAGTGTCTCAGATATCTCCATTTGGGTGGGGTGGGGAGTGTGCTGTCTTGTAGAATAATAGAGGAATGGGACTATAAGGCATTCTGAATCATAGAATTCACTCAATGCTTATAAATACGTTAAACTTGCATGGAGTTTTGACAGATATGTTTTTCATTGTTTTACATGTGAAATGAGATGAACTCTGAAATTCACTTAGATCAATTACGTCTTTCATGGCCACCCATAAAGATCAGTTCTAAAAATAAGTATTTTAGGATCCATTGCAAAACTAAACATCATGCTATTTTTTTCTTCACTAAAAAACAAAAAAAAAAAAAAAACAAAAAAAAACAGTCACGACTTACAATAATTTGTAGAAATGCGAATGGTATTTCTCTGAATTATTGAGATGAGGCTTGATAATTAGCATTATTTGGTTTGGTTTGTTTTGTTTTACGGCATATCAACCTCAGTGGGTCATTTAATGCCGATAAAGTTTTGAAATAAATCGATTCTTAATGGATAATACAATTCTCTTATAAATACATTTTTCTATTCAACCCATAGATGGAACCCCAACAGGTACCACCACACCAGGTCAGAGTGGACCAGGGAGCAATGGTGATGAAGGGGTGCTCCACATTCCCCAAACCTCCAAAACTGGAACCTCACCATCAGACAGAGTTTAACGTCATTCCCAGGACATGTAGACCCGCAGCCACCGCCTTCTAGCACCCATACGATAAAAAGGGGTTGGGGCTTGCCATAAGGACAATAGGGTTGGGAAAATTATATAGGTGCTAGGGCTTGACGTGACCAGCCGATTGATCGGAGGGGGCCTCTCCGACTGCCCGTCTAGCCCAAGATAGGGCCAAAGTAGAAGCATTATTTGGATTATTCATACTATTGTCATCCTCTTTATTGTTATCTGTACAACGTTTTGGCCGATGTACCCTCCGGCCTTCTTCAGGTATTTCTTGTCGGACATGGGTGCTTTCTTGAACTTGGGAACCTTCTTTTACCCCCGTGAATTGAATAAAGGGGTGGGTTCAAAGTTCCGTGATAGCTCCCGAGTCTGAAAAGAAATAGCTGAAGAAGGCCGGAGGGCACATCATCCGAAACGTTGTACAGATAACAATAAAGATAAGGACAATAGTCTGAATAATCCAAATAATACTAAATGCGAATGGGATGATAATGATCTCCGTAGAAAATGTAGACGGTCAGTCAGATTTAAACTTTTGATAAACTGTACTGGGTAAGTATTTACACAACCCATTTAGCACAGGTAGGATTTGACACAAGTAGGGAGCTCAGTCGGTAGAGTGTCCGGCTGGGAACCTCGAGGTTCCTGTTTCATTGCCAACACAGCGTATGAGTAGCACATGGATATGTGCCGTAAAGTGAGGAGCTAATGGTAGGAGTGGCACTAAAAAAAGCAATCTCCTTGGTCTAGCGCTAGTGAAAAGGGGATAGTCTCCCTCACTGTCTGGCTGATACCGACTTTAGGCCTCCCCGACGACTTTACTTTATGAAGCATCTATTTGGGTCATTTTATGCCAAATATGTTTTTAATTTATTTGTTCTTGATGGGTATTTGATTAATTTTAAACATTTTGTTTTATTTAAAAACCGTCTAACTCCTACCTTGTAACATATCCAGTGTAATTCATTTCTAAGATACTACTGAAATGTATTTACAGTTAGCTTGAAATGGTGGGAGAAGAAAAAAGAAAAACACTAGAATGCATGGATATGATTTTAATGTGTCCTTTTAGATTTTTATGCATCAGGGATGCAGGATGCGTACCTATCAGCATATATATATATATATATATATATATATATATATATATATATATATATATATATAAACCTTATTGTTTTTAATATTTCTAATAGTTGAATGTTTTCTCTCCTTCTGCTATATTGATATTGTACATAGTATCCAATTTGTTTTCTCTTGATTAATCTGTCAAAAAAGTAGCAGGTTATTTTAATACTATTAACAGGTACTACCACCCCAGATCAGAGTGGACCTGGGAATAATGGTGATGAAGAGGTGCCCCACATTCCCTAGTCTTCCAGAACTGGAACCCCACCATCAGATAGAGTTTAACGCCATTCCCAGAACATGAAGACCCTTAGCCATCACCATCTATCACCCATACGATAAGGGTTGGAGCTTGCCATAAGGGCAATAGCGTTGGGACAATCATATAGGTGCTAGGGCTTGACGTAACCAGCCAATTGATCAGAAGGGGCCCTCTCCAACTGCCCGTCTAGCCTAGCTTATCCACCAGGATTCCGTCCTTAAGCATCATGGGTTGCCACCCAGTGCCAACAGGTGACCCCACTGGGAGAGGTCCTATCCCTCTGCAGAGGTGCAGTCGGTGTATTCTAAAGCCCTGGCTGACAGGGTTTTCTGGGATTTGAACTTGTGTTAGATTATCCACTTCCTACGATGATAACCATTACACTATGTGCGCCTCATTCCCTACGTAATTATGGCACAAGATCTTGGCATATATCTAGCAGAGCAACTGTTGTGTCAAATATCTGTCTCTTCAACTGACAAGAAGAAATTGATATAACAGTTGTCACTATGCCAAAAAAGCCACCATACATATTTACATTAGAAACCAAAGTTGATTGAAACTGTCATGGCCTTAAACATTCACGGTCTGTTATTTTTGGATATAAAACATTGGGTCAAATCCAATCCACTGGCAAACCCTGTCGGTGGGGCGTAGAATACACAAAATGTATCCTCTGCAGAGGGGTAACACCTACCCCCCCCCACACACACACACACTAAAAACAGGGGTGTCTTGAAAAGTCGGAATCGGAGTCAAAGGTTCTGGATGGAGTCGGAGTTGGCATCCTAGGAATAGTTGGAGTTGGACCTTATACCTTTCTGAAGAATAATCTAAGTTCCAAAAAAGTTTTAAAAAACTAAGTTCCAATTACCGTCGAATTGATAAGACACGGCAACAAGACGGGATTGTATTGAGTTAGTCTACTGTTGGTTTGAATAACAGCAACTGGCTAAACACAACTGAAGCAGTGTCCACACAGTTGGTATTTATAGAAATCAAGAATGATCCATTCTTGCATTTGGGTGATTCCATTCCTTGAGTTCTGATTGGCTGCTTGGTTTCTATGATATTGTGGAGTTTTATAAATATCCTGTCATTCTGCAGTAGAATCGCAACAAAACGGGGTTGTATTGAGTTACAACCGTTTGTTGCCGTGTCTTACCAATTCAACGGTAATTGGAACTTAGTTTGATTATTCTTCACTTTCGAATCTGCAACCATTTTCTTTACTATTTGTCCTAGCGATAATAACTGAATACTTAACATAGCTTAACACTTGTAACCGGTAATGGTTAACGGGATGAGAACAGTCTACCGCAGTGGATTGTTAAGGCAACCAGTCTAGGAGAAGGAGTTCAAATCCTGGACGAAGCCACAGTTCACACAGCGCTAATACCTTTCTCCCTCCAGCTATGGGTAAATAGTAGGGCCGACTGGGCTCTTTAACCTAGTCTAGGAGAAAGAAAACTCTGAATTTAAACCTCTTAAATCTCCGCTTTGGTTGGTCACTACTAAAATAGGTTCAGGCCTACTTAGTGATCTATTTCAATTAATTAAAAAAAAAGACAGAAGAAAAACTCAGAATTCTAACTAGCTGTACTCCACTTAAAAATCGACTTTGTATCACATCCTGCCCATGGTGAAAGGGCTGGTTAAATATAAACATTCACTCTTTCAAGTCAGCCGACCCCACAAAAAGCAGTTTTGCAACATCATACTATTTAAATAAAAGGATGCTGTTCAGAAATAGTATCACACAATTTAGTAAAATTTGTTTTTGACAGATCCAATATAATAAACGGATGGTTCGAAGTTCCGTGAAGGTTCCCGAGTTCGACAAGAAGGTTTTCCGAATTTGACAAGAAACACCCAAAGAAGGCCGGAGGGCACGTCGGGTAAAACATTGTGTATATGACAATAAAGATGAGGACAACAATCCAAATAATACAAATAATACAAACCTTTTCTTTACTAACTATAATTTTATTGTGAAGATTTTATTACTATTTTTTACGTTTGTATTAAACATCTAACATTTATTTTTGGTACAGATTTATAGATATATAAATTTATCAAAAATACATAATTTTACAACTTTATCTTATAAAACCTGCTGCACCCTTAACATAGTGAAAAATAGAGCTAGACTCACATCATAATATAGAGCATGTATTAAGTGACAATGATGAGATATCTTCTTTTTTTTTTTTAGACAATTATTTTAGTTAGCTACTTTGCCTTTGTTGATCGTCTAACTTAATTCTAATTACTAGCAACAGAAAACACCCTCTGGGCGTCGTAAACTTCATTGCCTGAGAGGGTGGGAGTTAAATATTCAATGTCAGAAGGTTTGTATCATAAGTAAGCAAAATCCTCATATTTATTAAAGGAGTAAAAAAATGAAAACTGAGCCCCGTCCCTCTCAAATAAAATGTTGCGTGCATGTAATAATCAAACAATTATTTTGAATATTTTCCACATCAATTTTACATAAAATCGAAGGTATTTATTTATTTGTAAACTTTTTAGTTAACTTCTTAAGTAAAAAAAAAAAAAAAAAAAAAAAAGGACGAGAGTAAAAACAATTTTTTAAATTGCTTAATCCTCTACAGTATATAGTATAATAATATTGTGACATAGAGGTATGATATAGTTTTTGTTACAGACAATCTCCATTATTAATAGAAGATGTTAAGGAGTCAGAGTAATATCTTTTAACTTCCGATTCTGCAACTCTACACTAAACTGAATCTAATATTGAGGTTCTAATTCTGGAGATCTGGGGAGAGTGAAATACCTCTTTATTGTCATTACGATTTACCCAATATGAGGCATTCAAAAATAAATTTGTTTTTTCAATATTTCGAGGAAGCCTTTCCCCTTCATCTGGCAATGAAAGCAAACTCATTCAATGTAAGTACATTATATTTTTTCAGCCCAACCCCTTTGTTTTTTTATTTTTTTATTAGCATTATATCCATATATAAACGATCCTTGCCAAGTAGACCAAGGTACAGATATCAAACCAAGGTCGCAACATCGGCAATTTGTTGCAAGACTAATCCTGCCTACTTCAAATAAGAGGCAAGGTGTTTTCTCTTATTTCCTTGTTGTCTGTTGCCGTTGCTCGGTTTGGAATTGATTTACCTACAACTTCCTTATTACTAAGGATACCCACCCCCTTCGTAGCATTACCTTATGGAGGTATATGGCACACTTTTTAACAGACACATAATCATAATTTTTCACATATTTTGTTAGTTTCATATATAATCAATGGTTTCCTCGTTACTGTATAACCTCTTCATTCATTGACCTCTTGGACCTTTGACGTTGGACTTGGGATTATATATATATATATATATATATATATATATATATATATATATATAATTAAAAAATCTGTTTTCAAATGCCTTTAAAGTAATAAAGAATTCATCATTCGCATCTGATGAGTCGGGAGAGTTAGACACTTTATCTAAGCTCCCTGAAATAGACTATAATGCTATATCTCTAAGTCTCTTGTTATTTCTTGATTTATAAATTTGCTCTGTGACTCTAACATTAAGAGCACACATTGAGCTCTTAAACTGCGACAGGTTTTTTTAAAATAAAACTCTTGTGTCGCAAGGAAGATTTCTTCTCTGGACTTTTGGATTATATATATATATATATATAATTACTTCCTTCTTTCCGTTTGGATTTGTGAACCTGGATTTGAGATACGGACTTCTGTTATTTCCTATAAGTCCAACATAAACAAAGGGGAACCACTCTTGACTGATGAATTATTTATTTATTTATTGATCTACTAGAAAAAAAGAAGACGGGGTTAGGGTTTAGGATTAGGGTTAGTTTAATAGGGAAAATAAATAATTTATCATTCAAGAGTGGTTCCCCTTTGTTTACGTTGGACTTATAGGAAATAACCGGGACTTCTTTATAGACTTTATCATTGGCACACTTATTAACAGACACACATTTCAAGCATTAGATTCAATTTTATACTCTACGTAAATGTCGGATTGTTAGACCCACACCATATTGTTATTTACTAAGCTTAGCTTAGATGTGGCAAGACCAGAAATATGGGGCGCCCTGTGAGAATCGAACTCACTACCAATGGTCTGCTAATCGAGCTCACTAACCATTACACCACGTAACCCACTCCATATACCAAAAGTGAAAACTTCAATTACTTATATTCTCCAGAATAAATGAACATTTCAAGTATTAAAAGTTCAATTTCATACTTCGCGTAAAAGATTAAAGTATGAACTTCTGCCTATGAAGAAATTCTCCAGAAAAATGAAATGGATGTTTCCGAAAATTTCTCCCTATCATAAAACCCGACACTCATTCATTAAATTCATATTTCCATTGTCTTTTCATTTTGAGCATTTTCAGTTATTCCTGCTTGGACCATTTCCCAAAATGACATACATTGTGGATTTTAATACCCCAAGAACAATTCGGAATCAGTCCAAAATAAAGTATTCGTAATTCTTGGTAATCTTCTGCTTAAAAAAAAACAACAACACAAATACATTTATACCCTTAAAAGGTTCATGATGAAAAAAATAAACGGTAATTTATGAGGAAGTGCGTCCCGATCTCCTGCCTCAAAAATTGCTACCCGGTGACTATTAAAATAACGACACAACTTAATCTCTTCAAAACTATCCATCTTCATATCTATCTATCTCAATTTGTTCATATTTATCTATATTACTTTAAATACTAAGAGTTTTTTTTTTTATTCATGTTTGTTTAATGTCTTGTTTTTAATTTAAATAAACAAGAATTACGACAAAAAAAGATGCGACCCCCCCCCAATACATTTACTTGTCGAAAATATCTATCTCCATTTGTTCATATCTATCTATATTATTTTGTTTGTTTATCTATCTATCTATCTATCTATCTCAGTCTATTCCAAACTATATATCCATCTTCATATCTAAACAAGAATTACGACAAATTACGATAAATAAACAAGAATTACGACGAGCTGGGGTTGTTATTTTGATAGCGGGTAGCAATTTTTGAGGTAGGAGACCGGGACGCACTTCCTCATAAATTACCAAATAAACAATTATCTCTTTAAGGAATTGAACTTTTAAGCAATTTATGTAGAACGACTTACCTCCAACAAAATGCGTCTGCTTGGCATCTCAGGTTTTAGCTGAATAAAAAAAACATGGCCGCCATTAACAGGCGTATTTATAAGTTTTGGTCTCGTTTTGTCTCGTTCATGGTGTGATTATGACTGCACCTATGCAAATTACGCTCACAAAGAAACTGAATATAAAATTGGATTACGTCTACTTTTCAGCTATTGATCTTAAAGTGAAAGTAACTGAAATATTAAAGTATATTCTAGCCTTCATTCAGGAGTTCGTTTTGGCCATTTCGACAATAGTGACTTCAGCGTAAATGTAGATTATCGCTGCGACTTGGACATGAGTTATAAAGTCTGGAACTGAGAGACGTGCACGTAAAAAAGTAGAAACGACCCAGTGGAAGAACTAGAATCCAAAGCAATTCAAATTACTTGGACCATATTAGCTTTAGGCACCCCTTTTTGATCTCGATTAAGAAAGGACGTTTTTCATTTACACCGTCAATATCCGGTTGTTTGGTAGGGGTTAGTTTTATAATTTAAAATAAAATCTAAAAAACGTCTGTTAAAACAAACGGATATTGACAGTGTAAATGAAAAACATGTCCTTTCTTAATCGAGATCAAAAAGGGGTGCCTAAAGGTCATATGGTCCAATTACTTTAACACAATTCTTGTAAAGACATTTTCAAGGTTATACTATTCTTGTAGAAGAATCAAGCAGACCATTTATCTCTTGGATAATAATATTATTTTCGTTACTTTAACACGGCGAAAATGGTTGAGTGTAGTGAAATTACGTAACTAACACTTTGCCTACCAAATTTCCCCCACAGCCGAATCAAATTTTTCTTGGTATCTTTTTTTTTTTATACCTGTATGATGGGATATTTCAAAGTTTATTATCTATTCACCTTGTAAGGATGTTTTAAGGTTCAGTACTTTGAATACAAATAACTCCGACAAAGGTTAATAGACAAACATTTAATAACACAGCACATGGATAACAGTAGAATACAACGTTCATAATACGGTAAACAGAGTTACACAAATAAAGAAGGACATTCATGAACGATACAAAGTATAACATAAAAGAGTACAGACATGAGACTAGCGATAGTCCATGCTGTAAAGACTTACAGTAATGTAAGGTGGGCGGAGCCCCACTAGAGGGTTTAGATAGAATCTACCCCATGTGGCTCGTAGTTCTGAAAACTATAAAGAGAGAGAGCGAAGGTTTTGAAACCGGCGCTTTTATACTGGTGCCCTAGCGGGCACCCTGGAACTAAAAGGGGCAGACAACTCCACCAGGCGAATACAAACAAACGCTACAACCTCATAACTCATTCTATTCAAATAAAGTCCTATTATCATTTATTGTAATTTGAATCCTTCTGTTCAATTATAATGAATAAATTGTTGGTACAGGCTAATTCATATAATATATTTAAAGCTATCATGGAGAACGATCTACCCAATGATAATCAGTAGGAGACAAAAAGGAGAAATAGAGTTGAAAAATTGTTTTATTAATATAAAACTAGGGCCCTTTCGTCGGGTGCTTTTCAAGTTTTACACTAGGAAACGATTAAAAGTCAAATAGTAAATTAAATAAGTCGGGAATGGATAATGGATATGGAATTAGGTTAGACAAAAGGGGGGTGAAAAAAAATTAATAAAATTTTCAAAACCCGATCAAGTCACACCCATCCCAAGCCCCGCACCTAATAAAAACAGTGAGTGCTTGGGTCTTATTTGCCTACACAGGGAAAGACAAGAAAAGAAAATCGAAACAGCCTTGAGGACACTTAAATGTACTCCCAATACTTGATCAAAGTTTATTAGTTTACAAATATATATGCTGGTGTGGCACCATATATATTGGGCGTACAACTCAGCGATTGGCTGTGAGGGTAGGTCAGCATGTGCCCCGAGGAATCCGTGTTGGTAGGCGCATAACATCCGGGCATTCACAATGCCATGAGTCCGCAATTGGTGAACATCTGCTTACTACAAATGCCTGCAGGTCCAATTATAGCGATCTACAATTTTCCATCCTGCACAAGGCGAGAACGAAACAACAAATGATATATATTTACAATTAAAATCCCCAATTAAAAATGGAAACAATAAAGTTAGTATGGGCTAAAAGTTAGTAATGGCTAAAATAGTAGGGTAAAAGTCATCGGGGCGGCCTAATGTTGGTATGACCCATACAGAGAGGGAGTCTATCTCCTTTTCACTAGCACTAGACTAAGGAGATTATTTTAGCATCTGAGGTGGAGCACCACACTTACCATCAGCTTCTCACTTTACTGCACAGATCCCTGTGCTACACTTATGCTGTGTTGGCAAGAGCTGGTATCAAACCAGGAACCTTGTGATACCTAGTCGGACGCTCTACCGACTTACCAACCGGTCTAGTGAGGGGGACTCACTTAATATTTATGCAGAAAAACCAGTTCACCAGTTCGTAAAAAAAAAAAAAAACCCTTAGAAGAGAAAACGAAAAAATTAAAATTTAAATTTAGCATTTTCTATAAGGATTTCATTAAAGTCCAAGTGGTGCAACCATACAGTTGCACTGACATGGCTACAGTTTAAAAGAATTCTCAATTTATCTAATCAGAGTGAATGCCTGGAATCATATTTTAGAATTTTTATTCACAGCTTAGAAATGTACTTATAAATAAAACACAATTTAATGATATCCTGGCATTTGATAGAATTGTTGGATTTAAAGGGTATTATAATAAGTTGGAAGGATTAATGACCTTCCATGTGGGGGTATGTATAAGTACACGTATATCCGACAAAGAGATTGTGAGCACATAGGAATACATTTAGGACATGAATACATAAACAAAATACAAGATATGCAAAGTAGATATAATGAACACATATAAGAGACAAGGTACAATATAGGCGTATAAAGAAAGTAGGACTGCGTCCTGTAGAAGTGATGGAGAGTCCATGAAGGAATGTCACTTACTTGTGACATGCTGGGTGGTGAAGCCCCCCACATAAAAGGTGTAGACGTAAATGTCTAACCCATGTCTCCTGCTTGCTCTCCCAGGGAAAAAGAGAGTTCAAACTTGGCACTTC
Organism: Doryteuthis pealeii; assembly: GCA_023376005.1. Taxonomy (NCBI): domain Eukaryota; kingdom Metazoa; phylum Mollusca; class Cephalopoda; order Myopsida; family Loliginidae; genus Doryteuthis; species Doryteuthis pealeii. Next base: position 91,057,208 of record CM042158.1, on the reverse strand, counting down.
CCTGATTAAATAGTCAGGGCTTCTAGCGGTCAAAACCTGAAAGCAAGGGAAGACAACTCTTCCGGACCAAACAGGGGCAGACAATCGCTACAGAATGATTTCTTGGGCTTGAAATGTAAATTTAAAAAAAGACAATATAGATCCTATTCAAAATCTAAATTTACTAGAAGAAATCAATGTCTGTTTTCCTTCTCCTAGACCGGTTGGTAAGTCGGTAGAACATTCGACTAAGAATCACAAGGTTCCTGGTTTGATACTGGCCCTTGCCAACTCAGCATAAGTGTAGCACAGAGATTTGTGCGGTAAAGTGAGGAGCTGATGGTAAGACTGGTGCTTCACCTCAGATAATAAAATAATCTCCTTAGTCTAGTGCTAGTGAAAAGGAGATAGACTCCCTCTCTGTATGGGTCATACCAACATTAGGCCGCCCCGATGACTTTTACCCTACTATTTTAGCTATTGCTGGGATTAGCACAAATGGATCTATGCCTTTCCTGAGGGCATTAGCGTGAAGTAAAACGCAAACAGGCTCGTCCAGGATTTGAACTCTGTTCGCTGATTCCATTTCTTACAATAACTGTTAGGCAACAAGTGCCTCCCTGAGTTTCAACGTATGCAATTTTTTTTCCAACGTGGAGGAATTCATTGACACTCATCTGCTTTCAAGTTTGACACTATTTTTCTAGACTGCCACTCAGTCGCTATCTGGAAACATGGTGGGAAAAAAAAATAGAACTTTTGAGTTTGTTTACAAACTACAAAATTTTTAACGTAGAATTAATGAATAAATAAAAAATTCATGAATTAATTTTTTTTAAAAGTGCACAGGCATAAAATCTCTATGAAAAAAATGAAAAAAAAAAAAAAAAAGTTTCTGTTTTCATTTTGTTTACCTTCTTTTTTTTTCACGGGGAAATTGGTGGTTACCTATTTTTCAATCATAATTTTTATTATTTTCGTAAGCTGAAATTTTAAAAAAAAAATCATCAGGAGTTTATTTAATGTTTTTTTCTTTCGAATGGACAAAAAATTTTCAAGATAATATCAACCTTTATGCAAGTTTCATTGTGTTAAATATAGGGGGGGGGGGGGGTTAAATTTCACAGGGGAAATCGGACACCAGTACAGTACATAACTATGTAAATTTTTTAATTTTTAAATAAAAAAAGTTCACAGCCATGAAACGTCTGGAAAAATTAATGTCTCTTATTTAAAATATTAAATTAAA
>CM042158.1:90917838-91050970 GCA_023376005.1 Doryteuthis pealeii | reverse complement strand
GGCTTCCTAGAGCAATAGGGTTGGAAAAATCATATAGGTGCTAGGGCTGAAATAATGTATTATTTGTCGAGAACATGAACAGTTTACAGTGTAATATGCATGTTTGTATGTCGCCGTGTGTGCATATGTATGTGAGAGTGCGCTCAGATAATTGTGACTGAGAGGATGCGAAAGTGCATAGATCAGAGGCGGGACTACTTTGGGGGAGGAGAAAACATTTGTTTTGTTGTTTAGATTTTAAATGAATTGTTTGTGAAACAGTCTTTACTTTTCAGACACATCTTGTATTAAAAAAGCAACACAGATTTCCGAGCCAAGTTTTCTAACATGAAACAATATTTACTATATTTACATCTTTATTAGAATGTTGGGTTATGTAAGTAATTAACACCAAATCTCATTTTCTGCTCACTTCTGCTGCCACTACAGGTAAAACCACTTGGGGCTCCCTTTTTCCTCAAGGATGAATGAAACTACCCCCCTCTGATCCACATAACATAATACACTATTATAATATTTTTTAACCCAGACAAGAAATCCCATGATATTTTACAATGTTGAGTAAGATTGGAATGAAATCCGACAGTATGCGAAAAGTAAGGCGGCATGGAAATACCATCGTTATGTTTCACTTTAAGGTAAGCTTCTTCAGAATGAATTTTATTTCATATATGATGACATTGGACAGTGCTGCATGTAAATTTCTCATGAAAAAAATGGGATATTATATATATATATAATATATATATTCATGAGAAGTAAATAAAACAATGTGTTTTGATATGGCTTTTTTAGCTGACAATTTTTGGAGAATATGTGCTTAATTGAAGTATACCTAATTTTGAAAATTAATTAATAATTAATTAGGCGGCATACCTATTCAAATGTAAGGCTAAACAAATCAAGAAAAATCAATCTCTGTATGTACATTTCGGCCTATTAGGCCTCATCAGCAGATCTTCCTGTCTATAGCTCTGTCTTATAAAAGACATCTAAAACATATCAAATCTTGTGTTCGTTACTAAAAACGCAACGGACAGACACAAAGATGAGAAGTCCTAAGAAGGAAGATCTACAGAACAGAGAGAAGCTTGTCCAGATGCCCAAAAACGACCCACAATAAACCAGCTTAGAAGGAAGATACATATTTTAAGATGGTAAGGGTATTTGCCTGCTCATCCCACTTATGAGGGCTGGACACAATGTCTCGTTTTTACGTGGGCACATAAAAATTGCATCGATCTGGGGGATGGCCCCCCTGAATCGATGCCATTAACTGTACTTTACTGGTCCAAGGCCGAAGCACACTGGACCCCCAGCCGAGGCCGGGTATAGAAGGTAGAGGTATTTGCCTGCTCATCCACTTATGAGGCTGGACACAAGGTCTCGTTTTTACATAAAAATTGCATCGATCCTGGGGGGTGGTGCCCCCTGAATCGATGCATTAACTGTACTTTACGGTCCAGAGCCGAAGCACACTGGACCCAGCCGAGGCCGGTATAGAGGTAAGGGTATTTGCCTGCTCATCCCACTTAGAGGCTGGACACAAGATGTCTCGTTTTTACTGGGCACATAAAAATTGCGTCGATCCGGGGGATGGTCCCCTGGAACGATGCCATTAATTTACTTTACCGGTCCAGAGGCCGAAGCACACTGGACCCCCAGCCGAGGCCGGTATAGAAGGTAAGGGTATTTGCCTGCTCATCCCCACTTATGAGGGCTGGACACAAGGTCTCGTTTTTACGTGGGCACATAAAAATTGCAAGGATCTGGGGGGATGGCCCCCCTGGATCGATGCCATCAACTGTACTTCACCGGTCCAGAGGCCGAAGCACACTGGACCCCCAGCCGAGGCCGGGTATAGAAGGTAAGAAGCCTCAAAGCATAGAATCTGGAACAGATACTACACTCTAATCCCCGCCGACAAAATAGCTATACAGCAAGTGTTTTGAGAGTTAGAAACAATATAGTAATGGATAGCTTATCAAAACATTCAAAAGGACGAGCATCTACAGGCTTGCCTAGGGCGCCAAATCATCTTGCACCGGCCATGTGCACAATACAATAAGTAATTTGTGACCTTGTACCAAACTAAGCAAAGCTTAGCAAATAGACAATCATAAGTCAGGAAGCTGGGGTGTGGAGCCACACCCTTCAACATGAATTCCGTCTCTAAAAAAAAAAGAAAAACTGAGAAAAAATATAGAGGTTGGGAATTCTTTATCTCAAATGCATGGGGTTAAAAGTGTCTCAGATATCTTGATTTGGGTGGGGTGGGGGTGGGGTGCTGTCTTGTAGAATAATAGAGGAATGGGACTATAAGGCATTCTGAATCATAGAATTCACTCAATGCTTATAAATACGTTAAACTTGCATGGAGTTTTGACAGATATGTTTTTCATTGTTTTACATGTGAAATGAGATGAACTCTGAAATTCACTTAGATCAATTACGTCTTTCATGGCCACCCACAAAGATCAGTTCTAAAAATAAGTATTTTAGGATCCATTGCAAACTAAATATCATGCTATTTTTTTCTTCACTAAAAAAACAAAAACAAACAAAAACAGTCACAACTTACAATAATCTGTAGAAATGCGAATATTTCTCTGAATTATTGAGATGAGGCTTGATAATTAGCATTATTTGGATTATTCATACTATTGTCCCCCTCTTTATTGTTAGCTGTACAACGTTTTGGCCGATGTGCCCTCCGGCCTTCTTCAGGTATTTCTTGTCGGACATGGGTGCCTTCTTGAACTTGGGAACCTTCTTTTACCCCCGTGAATTGAATAAAGGGGTGGGTTCAAAGTTCCGTGATAGCTCCCGAGTTCGAAAAGAAGGCTTCCGAGTCTGAAAAGAAATACCTGAAGAAGGCCGGGGGGGGGGCACATCATCCGAAACGTTGTACAGATAACAATAAAGATAAGGATAATAGTCTGAATGATCCAAATAATACTAAATGCGAATGGGATGATAATGATTGCCGTAGAAAATGTAGACGGTGAGTCAGATTTAAACTCTTGATAAACCGTACTGGGTAGATATTTACACAACCCATTTACCACGGGTAGGATTTGACACAAGTGTGAAGCTCAGTCGGTAGAGTGTCCGGCTGGGAACCTCGAGGTTCCTGTTTCATCGCCAACACAGCGTATGAGTAGCACATGGATATGTGTCGTAAAGTGAGGTGCTAATGGTAGGAGTGGCACTAAAAAAAGCAATCTCCTTGGTCTAGCACTAGTGAAAAGGAGATAGTCTCCCTCGCTGTCTGGGTGATACCAACTTTAGGCCTACCCGACGACTTTACTTTACATTTCTTTATAATATTTTTATATTTTATATTTTATATATTTTTAAAACAGAACATGCATTTTCAAAAAATTTTCAGCGGTTGATATCAGCGTTCGTTTTGTAAACAGTCTTTTTAACGGATATTTTCTTCTCGTCTATGTCGCTCTTTGATGAAGACCAACTTATCGTTTTGGTCGAAACAAGCTTGTCAGCAATCACATAACAAACATCATATGTTTTTTCAAAATGTTATATTTCATATCCTTACTCTATACTTTTTCAGACTCATTCTATTTTCATAGTTTAATTTGTCTGACTACCATCGCCCGAAGAAACCAGGCCTCAAAAAGTATTCTTTTTTTCTCATTTGACTTCCTGTCGCCATGGTGACAGTCTACTAATGTATACATTTGTAAAAGGAAAAAAAACTTTTTTGAGAAGTAAATTTTTCTGTTGTGCAATTCAAATTATTTTGATTTACCATCTGATGAGACGGAATTTTGGGGAGCTTTATTAAATCAACTTAGATTTATATAGGCCCCAATTTTGGTCGAAATAAATTTATTATGGAACAACGGTGTTGAGTTTTTCCTTCCTTTCTTAGATAAATATTGCTCTGTATATAATCTAAAAAGTTTATTATACATTGAGCTCTTTTTAGTGATTTAAAGATTCACTGTATTTATACATACTGGATCATACAATAATAATACAGTGTATCTTAGAAATCACATATAAAATCATCCCTTACTACCAAGTTTTGAATACCTCTCATTTTATGCCGAATATGTTTTTACTTTATTTGTTCTTGATGGGTACTTAATTAGTTTTAAACATTTTGTTTTATTTAACCCATAGATAGAACCCTAACAGGTACTACCACCCCATGTCAGAGTGGACCTGGAAATAATGGTGATGAAGGGGTGCCCCGCATTCCCCAGACTTCCAGAACTGGAACCTTACCATCAGATAGAGTTTAACGCCATTCCCAGAACATGAAGACCCTTAGCCATCACCATCTATCCCCCATACGATAAGGGTTGGAGCTTGCCATAAGGGCAATAGGGTTGGGACAATCATATAGGTGCTAGGGCTTGACGTGACCAGCCAATTGATCGGAAGGGGCGCTCTCCAACTGCCCGTCTAGCCTAGCTTATCCACCAGGATTCCGTCCTTAAGCATCACGGATTGCCACCCACTGCCAACAGGTGACCTCACTGTGGGGTGGGGGGAGTCTTATCCCTCTGCAGAAGTGCAGTCAGTGTATTCTAAAGCCCTAGCTGACAGGGTTTTCTGGGATTTGAACTTGTGTTATATTATCCACTTCCTACGATGATAACCATTACACAATGTGCGCCTCATTCCCTACGTAATTATGGCACGAGATCTTGGCATATATCTAGCAGAGCAACTGTTGTGTCAAATATCTGTCTCTTCAACTGACAAGAGAAAATTGATATAACAGTTGTCACGATGCCAAAAAAGCCACCATACATATTTACATTAGAAACCAAAGTTGATTGAAACTGTCATGGCCTTAAACATTCACGGTCTGTTATTTTTGGATATAAAACATTGGGTCAAATCCAATCCACTGGCAAACCCTGTCGGTGGGGCGTAGAATACATAAATTGTATCCTCTGCAGAGAGGTAACACCTAGCCCACCTCCCCACTAAAAACAGTGGTGTCTTGGGTATAATACAAAGTCGGAATCGGAGTCAGAGGTTCTGGAGGGAGTCGGAGTTGGCATCCTAGGAATAGTTGGAGCTGTACCTTATACCTTTCTGAAGAATAATCAAACTAAGTTCCAATTACTGTCGAATTGGTAAGACACAGCAACAAGACGTGATTGTATTGAGTTAGTCTACTGTTGGTTTGAATAACAGCAACTAGCTAAACACAACTGAAGCAGTGTCCAAGACAGTTGGTATTTATAGAAATCTAGAATGATCCATTCATGCATTTGGGTGATTCCATTCCTTGAGTTCTGATTGGCTGCTTGGTTTCTATGATATTGTGGATTTTTATAAATACCCTGTCATTCTGCAGTAGAATTGCAACAAGGCGGGATTGTATTGAGTTACAACCACTTGTTGCCGTGTCTTACCAATTCAACGGTAATTGGAACTTAGTTTGATTATTCTTCCCTTTCGAATCTACAACCATTTTCTTTACTATTTGCCCTGGCCAAGGGCGATAATAACTGAATACTTAACATAGCTTAACACTTGTAACCGGCCATGGTTAACGGAATGAGAACAGTCTACCGCAGTGGATTGTTAAGGCAACCAGTCTAGGAGAAGGAGTTCAAATCCTGGACGAAGCCACAGTTCACATAGTGTTAATACCTTTCTCCCACCAGCTATGGGTAAATAGTAGGGCATACTGGGCTCTTTAACCTTGGTTAGGCAACCAGTCTAGGAGAAAGAAAACTGAATTTAAACCTCTTAAATCTCCGCTTGGGGTGGTCACTACTAGAATAGGCTCAGGCCTACTTAGTGATCTATTTCAATTAATTAAAAAAAGACAGAAGAAAAACTCAGAATTCTAACTAGCTGTACTCCACTTAAAAATCGACTTTGTATCACATCCTGCCCATGGTGAAAGGGTTGGTTAAATATAAACATTCACTCTTTCAAGTCAGCCGACCCCACAAAAAGCAGTTTTGCAACATCATACTATTTAAATAAAAGGATGCTGTTCAGAAATAGTATCACACAATTTGTAAAATTTGTTTTTGTCAGATCGAATATAATAAAGGGATGGTTCGAAGTTCCGTGAAGGTTCCAGAGTTCGACAAGAAGGTTTTCCGAATTTTAAAAGAAACACCCAAAGAAGGCCGGAGGGCACGTCGGGTAAAACATTGTGTATATGACAATAAAGATGAGGACAACAATCCGAATAATACAAATAATACAAACCTTTACTAACTATAATTTTATTGTGAAGATTTTATTACTATTTTTTGCGTTTTTATTAAACATCTAACATTTATTTTTGGTACAGATTTATAGATATATAAATTTATCAAAAATACATAATTTTACAGCTTTATCTTATGAAATCTGCTGCACCCTTAACATGGTGAAAAATAGAGCTAGACTCCTATCATAGAGTAGAGCATGTATTAAGTGACAATAATGAAATATCTTTTCTTTTTTTTTTAGACTATTATTTTAGTTAGCTACTTTGCCTTTGTTGATCGTCTAACTTAATTCTAATTACTAGCAAAAGAAAACACCCTCTGGGCGTCGTACAAACTTTTGAAAGACATTGCCTGAGAGGGTGGGAGTTAAAAATTCAATGTCAGAGGGTTTGTATCATAAGTAAGCAAAATCCTCATATTTATTAAAGGAGTAAAAAAATGAAAATGTTGCGTGCATGTAATAATCAAACAATTATTTTGAATATTTTCCACATCAATTTTACATAAAATCGAAGGTATTTATTTATTTGTAAACTTTTTAGTTAACTTCTTAAGTAAAAAAAAAAAAAAGGACGAGAGTAAAAAACAATTTTTTAAATTGCTTAATCCTCTACAGTATATAGTATAATAATATTGTGACATAGAGGTATGATATAGTTTTTGTTACAGACAATCTCCATTATTAATAGAAGATGTTAAGGAGTCAGAGTAATATCTTTTAACTTCCGATTCTGCAACTATACACTAAACTGAATCTAATATTGAGGTTCTAGTTCTGGAGATCTGGGGAGAGTGAAATACCTCTTTATTGTCATTACGATTTATTTAATATGAGGCATTCAAAAATAAATTTGTTTTTTCAATATTTCGAGGAAGCCTTTCCCCTTCATCTGGCAATGAAAGCAAACTCATTCAATGTAAGTACATTATATTTTTTCAGCCCAACCCCTTTGTTTTTTTTTTGTTATTAGCATTGTATCCATATATAAACGATCCTTGTATCCATATATAAACGATCCTTGTTCCAAATCGTTGTTCAGTTTGGAATTGATTTACCTACAACTTCCTTATTACTAAGGATGCCCCCCCCTCCGTAGCATTACCTTATGAGGTATATGGCACACTTTTTAACAGACACATAATCATAATTTTTTCACATATTTTGTTAGTTTTATATATAATCAATGGTTTCCTCGTTACTGTATAACTTATTCATTCATTTACCTCTTGGACCTTTGACGTTGGACTTGTGATTATATATATATATATATATATATATATAATAAAAAATCTGTTTTCAAATGCCTTTAAAGTAATAAAGAATTCATCATTCGCATCAGATGAGTCAGGAGAGTTAGACATTTTATCTAAGCTCCCTGAAATAGACTATAATGCTAAATCTCTAAGTCTTTTGTTATTTCTTTATTTATAAATTTGCTCTGTGACTAACATTAAGAGTACACATTGAGCTCTCAAACTTCGACTTGGTTTTGTTTAAATAAAACTCTTGTGTCTCAAGGAAGATTTCTTCTCTGGACTTTTGGATTATATATATATATATATATATATATATATATATATATATAATTACTTCCTTCTTTCCGTTTGGATTTGTGAACCTGGATTTGAGATACGGACTTCTGTTATTTCCTATAAGTCCAACATAAACAAAGGGGAACCACTCTTGACTGATGAATTATTTATTTATTTATTGATCTACTAGGAAAAAAGAAGACGGGGTTAGGGTTTAGGATTAGGGTTAGTTTAATAGGGAAAATAAATAATTTATCATTCAAGAGTGGTTCCCCTTTGTTTACGTTGGACTTATAGGAAATAACCGGGACTTCTTTATAGACTTTATCATTGGCACACTTATTAACAGACACACATTTCAAGCATTAGATTCAATTTTATACTCTACGTAAATGTCGGATTGTTAGACCCACACCATATTGTTATTTACTAAGCTTAGCTTAGATGTGGCAAGGCCGGAAATATTGGGCACCCAGTGAGAATCGAACTCACTACCAATGGTCTGCTAATCGAGCTCGCTAACCATTACACCACGTAACCCACTCCATATACCAAAAGTGAAAACTTCAATTACTTATATTCTCCAGAATAAATGAACATTTCAAGTATTAAAAGTTCAATTTCATACTTCGCGTAAAAGATTAAAGTATGAACTTCTGCCTATGAAGAAATTCTCCAGAAAAATGAAATGGATGTTCCGAAAATTTCTCCCTATCATAAAACCCGACACTCATTCATTAAATTCATATTTCCATTGTCTTTTCATTGTGAGCATTTTCAGTTATTCCTGCTTGGACCATTTCCCAAAATGACATACATTGTGGATTTTAATACCCCAAGAACAATCCAGAATCAGTCCAAAATAAAGTATTCATAATTCTTGGTAATCTTCTGCTTAAAAAAAAAAAAAACAACACAAATACATTTATACCCTTAAAAGGTTCATGATGAAAAAAATAAACGGTAATTTATGAGGAAGTGCGTCCCGGTCTCCTGCCTCAAAAATTGCTACCCGGTGACTATTAAAATAACGACCCAGCTCAGTCTCTTCAAAACTATCCATCTTCATATCTATCTATCTCAATTTGTTCATATTTATCTATATTACTTTAAATACTAAGATTTTTTTATTCATGTTTGTTTAATGTCTTGTTTTTAGTTTAAATAAACAAGAATTACGACAAAAAAGAAGCGACCCCCTCCCCAAATACATTTACTTGTCGAAAATATCTATCTATCTCCATTTGTTCATATCTATCTATATTATTTTGTTTGTTTATCTATCTATCTATCTATCTCAGTCTATTCCAAACTATATATCCATCTTCATATCTAAACAAGAATTACGACAAATTACGATAAATAAACAAGAATTACGACGAGGTGGGGTTGTTATTTGATAGCGGGTAGCAATTTTTGAGGTAGGAGACCGGGACGCACTTCCTCATAAATGACCAAATAAACAATTATCTCTTTTAGGTATTGAACTTTTAAGCAATTTATGTAGAACGACTTACCTCCAACAAAATGCATCTGATTGGCATCTCAGGTTTTAGCTGAACAAAAAAAAAAAACATGGCCGCCATTAACAGGTGTATTTATAAGTTTTGGTCTCGTTTTGTCTCATTCATGGTGTGATTATGACCGCGCCTATGCAAATTACGCTCACAAAGAAACTGAATATAAAATTGGATTACGTCTACTTTTCAGCTATTGATCTTAAAGTGAAAGTAACTGAAATATTAAAGTATATTCTAGCCTTCATTCAGGAGTTCGTTTTGGCCATTTCGACAATAGTGACGAAACCAATAGTAGAACCAATTCACCAGTTCGTAAAAAAACAAAAAAAAAAACAAAAAAAAAACCCTTAGAAGAGAAAACGAAAAAATTAAAAATTAAATTTAGCATTTTCTATAAGGATTTCATTAAAGTCCAAGTGGTGCAACCAAACAGTAGTACTGACATGGCTACAGTTTAGAAGAATTCTCAATTTATCTTATCAGAGCGAATGCCTGCAATCATATTTTAGAATTTTTATTCACAGCTTAGAAATGTACTTATAAATAAAACACAATTTAATGATATCCTGGCATTTGATAGAATTGTTGGATTTAAAGGGTATTATAATAAGTTGGAATGATTAATGACCTTCCATGTGGGTACGTATAAGTACACATATATCCGACAAAGAGATTGTGAGGTGTCACAAAGATAGACTTTAATGCATGAGCACATAGGAATACATTTAGGACATGAATACATAAACAAAATACAAGATATGCAAAATAGATATAATGAACACATATAAGAGACAAGGTACAATATAGGCGTATAAAGAAAGTAGGACTGCGTGATGGAGAGTCCATGAAGGAAAGTCACTTACTTATGACATGCTGGGTGGTGAAGCCCCCCACATAAAAGGTATAGACGTAAATGTCTAACCCATGTCTCCTGCTTGCTCTCCCGGGGAAAAAGAGAGTTCAAACTTGGCACTTCCCTGATTAAATAGTCAGGGACCCTAGCGGTCAAAACCTGAAAGCAAGGGAAGATAACTCTTCCAGACCAAACAGGGACAGACAATCGCTACAGAATGATTTCTTGGGCTTGGAATGTAAATGAAAAAAAGACAATACAGATCCTATTCAAAATCTAAATTTACTAAAAGAAATCAATTTCTGTTTTCCTTCTCCTAGACCAGTTGGTAAGTCGGTAGAGCATTCGACTAAGAATCACAAGGTTCCTGGTTTGATACTGGCCCTTACCAACTCAGCGTAAGTGTAGCACAGGGATCTGTGCGGTAAAGTGAGGAGCTGATGGTAAGTGTGGTGCTCCACCTCAGATGATAAAATAATCTCCTTAGTCTAGTGCTAGTGAAAAGGAGATAGACTCCCTCTCTGTATGGGTCATACCAACATTAGGCCGCCCCGATGACTTTTACCCTACTATTTTAGCTATTGCTGGGATTAGCACAAATGGATCTATGCCTTTCCTGAGGGCATTAGCGTGAAGTAAAACGCAAACAGGCTCGTCCAGGATTTGAACTCTGTTCGCTAATTCCATTTCTTACAATAACTGTTAGGCAACAAGTGCCTCCCTGAGTTTCAACGTATGCAATTTTTTTTCCAACGTGGAGGAATTCATTGACACTCATCTGCTTTCAAGTTTGACACTATTTTTCTAGACTGCCACTCAGTCGCTATCTGGAAACATGGTGGGGAAAAAAAATAGAACTTTCGAGTTTGTTTACAAACTACAAAATTTTTAACGTAGAATTAATGAATAAATAAAAAATTCATAAATTAATTTTTTTAAAAAGTGCACAGGCACTCTATGAATCTCTATGAAAAAAATGAAAAAAAAATAAAAATAAAAGTTTCTGTTTTTCATTTTGTTTACCTTCTTTTTTTTTTTCACGGGGAAAATTGGTGGTACCTATTTTTCAATCATAATTTTTATTATTTTCGTAAGCTGAAATTTAAAAAAAAAAAATCATCAGGAGTTTATTTAATGTTTCTTCTTTCGAATGGACAAAAAAATTTTCAAGATAATATCAACCTTTATGCAAGTTTCATTGTGTTAAATATAGGGGGGGGGGTTTAAATTTCACAGGGAAAATCGGACACCAGTACAGTACATAACTATGTAAATTTTAATTTTTAAATAAAAAAAGTTCACAGCCATGAAACGTCTGGGAAAAATTAATGTCTCTTATTTAAAATATTAAATTAAAAAAAAAAAAAGCATCTAAAAATCTAAACTAATCTTAGAAAAATTTTTATATTTCACCATAATAATTACGGTGAGCAACTTATTTTTAAACAAATACTGCTACATTTGTTTATAAAAAAAGTACCGCTAAGAAAATGGGAGCATTATCTTAATGCTATTCTATATAGTTGTTTAATTTGTAAAGGTATTCGAAAATATAAATCAAATCTTCATTATTTTTGCTTTAAAACCCAGACCTGGTGATATTTAATACGTATATCTATTTACTTTGTCGTTAATTGTTTTATTTTCAAAGTTTCCTCTGGACAAAATAATTTCAAATTCTCTCTCTCCCTCTCTCTCTCTCTCTCTATATATATATATATATAGATAGATAGATAGATAGATGAGAATAACTTTTGTCTTGAAAACTCTTCACATTTTGTGCATGTTTTTGAGATTGTAGAATAAATCTTTAACATAGGATTTTAAGTCTGGTCACCAATCCCATCTTTTACAAGGATACATGTTATGCAATGTATGTCTCCTTTTTTGTATATATTTACCAACCCCTCCACATGAGCAGGATGTGATACAGGGTCAATTTCTTAAGTGGAATTTAACAGGTTTGAATTTAGTTTTCCATCTAGACTGGTTACCTAGCCAAGGTTAAAGAGCCCAGCCTGCTCTACTATTAACCCATAGCTGGAGGGAGAATATATGGATTCATACCTTTCTCAAGAGTATTAACGCTATGGGAAATGCAAACAGCCTTGTCCAGGATTTGAACTAAGATCAACGAGTAACTTTTCCCATAATGTTTTGTAGTTGAAAAATGCTCTACAGTCTTATTGTACTTCTGTTTTAGTTTCGATGGAAACAAATAGCAGGCATTATTTTTGGAGCACTCTTGTAGTTTATGCTTTTAAAAGATTCCATATGTTTTTCATTATAATATCCCTTTTCCTGTGGCCAGTGGTTTTCACAGCAGTCAATCAGATTAGAAGATTGTTTGCTCTGATTACATTTCACATTTTCTTAATGAATTCCATTTTAAAAAAAAAAAAAAAAATCTTTGTCCCATAATTGTTGGTACATTTGCATATAAATTTCCTATACTGAATGTAACAACTATTATGGGACATGAATAATCTATAGATATAATAAGGAGGCACATGGTGTAATGATTAGAGTTGTACGAGATGGACTTGTCAATGCAAGTTCAAATCCTGGACGAGGCTGTTTGCATTTCACATAATGCTAATACTCTTGGGAAAGGTATGTATCCAATTGGGGTAAGCGTTGACAGTTTCAGTTACAGACAAATTGAGACCAAATCTCCATTATTGATAGATATAAATATAGATAAGAGATTTATCTTTAACTTTTTTAAATCCTGGGCAATGCCAGGTGGCTCTGCTAATAAATAGATAAACAGAAGCAGAATATGATGAAAGAAAAATTTCTTTAAAAAAAACTATGTCCATTAATAGTTATTACATTTATGTATAGATTTCATTCACTGAATGTAACAACCATTATGAGACAGATATCATTCCTTAATGGCCGTCTGATATTTTCCACATCACTGGTCTCAATGCACTTCTATTTCATTATTGCTCTTGTGAATATGGATTAAAAAAAAACTTGTTTGAGTAATTATTTGTGTACATAAATTTTGGGATGTCAGTTTCAGCCAATTTTAACAAATTAATTCTGTATCTGCATGTTAGTGGCAAAGATTCAATTAGCTCAGTGTGGGTTAATATGCATTTTTATCTACCTGAATAATTACACACACACACACATTATATATATATATATATATATATATATATATATATATAATGTGTGTAATGTAAAAATTGAAAAAAAACATTAATAAATGATGAAACTAGTGTTTTTAAATTTTTACAACATTACATATTATCGGATTTACTTCCACTTTTTCTTCAATACACACACCACACATATATATATATATATATATATATATAAATGCTAGACAAAAAAATACAGCTTGGAGAGTTAAAACAAAGACCCATTAAAATCATTTTGTAAGATTTCTAAGATTTGAACATTTGACATAATTTAAATTGAAATGGATCATGGAATTTTCCTAGAAATCTTACAAAATGATTTTAATGTTGTTTTTTTCAAAAATTATCTGGCCATATTTATTTATTTTTAAATTTGATTAGCTTTGCAAACTCACTTTTCCCTAATCCCAATTATCTACCCAGAGCTCAATGGATGACCCAAATGGGTCACATTTTGTCTAGTGCATATATATATATGCCCCCAACTCTGATAGGTGTAAGATACCCAGGTATGCTTACACCGCTATCCCCAACTCTGCACATCTGTACAAAAATGGTAAGCCTTATACAAACTCACATAGATACTTTTATTTACACTCTCATTCCACATTTACAAGACAATTACAGTTTGCTTAAAAGTTTATGCTGTAAGAGGGGCAGGAAAGGTTTGAAATGTTTTTTCTCCTCAAGATGGCCGGGCCTCACGTTCTCAGGAAGCAGTTCTGATAGATCAGCATGTTTATTTATACAAACAGTTTTCCGTATCCCCATTGGAATTGGCAGATGGTGAGTTTTGTCAGGCAGATGATGCCAAAGGTCAACCCCTGTTTAAACTTCTGACTCAGCAAAATAAAAATTAGATTCGTTCTTTACCCTAGAGGCCCTCAGTTTCAAATCAAAGAAACATTTTTTTTTTTTTTTCGGGGAAAATCATTTTCTGGGTTTGTGAACCCTTATTAACAGGATTTGGAAAATTGTGCCCATAGATTTCAGGAGCTTTTAATCTTGTGTGTGTGTGTGTGTGTGTGTGTGTTCAAAATATTTCTAGGTACATTTACAAAATTCCTCCCCTCTGAAATTTATATTGATTTTATCTATTGTTGGTTGGTTGGTTGGTTGGCTGGTTGTCTTTGTTTTACAGCATACATATATTTACCAAACCCCTCCGCATGAGCAGGATGCAACACAAAGTCAATTTCTTAAGCAGAATTAAATAGGTTTGAATTCAGAGTTTTCCTTCTTCAAGACAGGTTACCTAGCCAAGGTTACAGATTATAGTCTGCTCTACTATTTACCCATAGCTGGAGGGAGAATAATTGGATGCATACCTTTCCCGAGGGTATTAGCGCTATGTGAAATGCAAACAGCATTGTCCAGGATTTGAACTCGCGTCGACAAGTCCATTTCCTATTACTCTAACCATTAACCCATTAAACTGGGCTCTTTAACCTTGGCTAGGTAACCAGTCTAGGAGAAGGAAAACTCTGAATTTAAACCTGTTAAACTCCACTTAATAAATTGACCTTATGTCTCATCCTGCTCGTGCGGGTTTGTAGGTGTGTGTGTGTGTGTGTGTGTGTGTGTGTATATATATATATATATGAGGTTAAGTAAACAAACAAATGTGTTTATTTTTATATGGCTTTAAGCCGACAATTTTTGGAGGATATATGCTTAATTGAAGTCATACCTAATTTTGAAAATTAATTAGTTAATAATTAATGAATTTAGGCGGGCATATATGTTCAAATGTAAGGCTAAACAAATCGAGAAAATGACAATCCCTGAATGTACATGTCGACCTATTAGGTCTTAATAACCTTGCTGATGAGACCTAATAGGTCGAAATGTACTTTCAGGGATTGACATTTTCTCGATTTGTTTAGCCTTACATTTGAACATATATGCCCACCTAAATTCATTAATTATTAACTAATTAATTTTCAAAACTAGGTATGACTTCAATTAAGCACATATCCTCCAAAAATATATATATATACTGTAGTGTGAGATGGTCACTATTTCAGCTTTTGCTGGAATGGTGTACCAAAGGCAGTATTATTGGTAGAGTGCTCAATATAAAATAGAGCTGTTATATAATATAATAAGATAAATATATAGGTTTTACATATCTATTTATTGGGTGACAAAGGAACATTCACAACCATATTGGTTGAATGCGATGCAATCATCAGGTGAAGATGTTTCATTTGAAACATCTTCACCTGATGTTTCAAATGAAACATCTTCACCTGATGAATGCATCGCATGAAACCAATATGGTTGTGAATGTTCCTTTGTCACCCAATAAATAGATATGTAAAACCTATATATTTATCTTATTATATTATATATATATATATATATATATATATATATATCTATATCTTTCTCCCCATCTCTCTCTCTCTATTTATTTATACAAACCCTGAAAAACATTTCTCCATCACCAGATATATTTATTTTTGAATTCATCTTCACCACACACACACACACACCTTATTTTTTAGATGAAGCATTATCTATGACTATTATTATTAATTTTCACATGTATTTTCTTTCACCTTTTAATTTTATTTGTTTTTTTTTCTTCTAACAATTCATTTTTATTGAAACTAGTTTAACAATTTGTAATAACCAATCATCATCATCATCATCATCATCAAGTCACATTGACAGCATGGATTCCCATGTCCCTCTCTCGTCACCTGTCCCACTCCTGACAAGTCCTCTGCACAACATCTAAAAAAAATTAATCTATTTTGTGTCAGCCCTTAGAATACGCTGACTTTATCTACTACAGAGGGATAAGACCCCACACAAAGGTAGGGTGGGGGGCTTGGGTATAGCACTAAGCTAAATCTGACGGTTAGTCTGGAGATCAGGAGAATATGGTGTTCTTCTTTCATTGCCATTATTCCCAGGTCCACTTTGATCCGGATTGGTAGAACTTGTTAGGGTCCCTTCTATGTGGGCTTATGGTCAAGTCATGTTAAAAGCACTAGTTTCTGCTAGATCACCAAAGTTAAGCAGTGATGAGCCTATTTAATACTTAGATGGGTGACCATTTAAGAAACAACAAAGTTTTGAAATAAATTCATTCTTAATGGATAATCAATTTTGTTTATTAACTCATGTTTTTCTATTTAACCCACAGATGGGACCCTAACAGGTACTACTACACCGGGTCAGGATGGACCAGGGAGCAGGTAATGAAGGGGTGTTCCACATTCCCCAGACCTCCCTAACTGGAACCTAAATATCAAAATTACTTGATTTGGAATTAAATGACCCAAAAAGGGTTGATATGCCGTAAAAAAAAAAAAAGACGACCAACCAACCAACCAACCAACCAATAAATGAAATTAATATAAATTTCAAGAGGGGGAGGAATTTGTCCATTTAGTTAGAAATATTTTGAACACGCACACACAGAGGCAAGATTAAATCCTCTGGAAATTTAAGAGCCTCATTTTCCAAATCTTGGAAGAGTTGGTTTGTTTTACAGCATATCAATGGTTGGTTTATTGATTTTAACAGCATATCAACCCATCTGGGGTTATGTCATGCCTAATGGTTTGGAAGTAGTATATATGTTTACCAACCCCTCCGCACGAGCAGGATGTGACACAAGGTCAAATTTTAAGCGGAGTTTAACAGGTTTGAATTCAGAGTTTTCATTCTCCTAGACTGACTACCTAGACATGGCTAAAGAGCCCAGTTTGCCCTACTATTTTAGTAAGATATCGCTTTCATATTGCATTAACGTCGATAAAAATACCTTCAAACTGCTGCACAGTTCATAACTAGCATGGTTCACTTTTTCAGCAGGCACCGCCTAGCGTATTTTAGGGCAGGAGGCTGGGATGACATCATCCGAAAATCACTGAAATCTATCTTCAGTTTGATCCTGGTTTAAGAAATTCTTTCCTGAAAGTGAAGTGATCTAAAGAGAACGATTATCCATAAAAGAAATTCCTGTCCAGGCTCTTTAATCTAGGAATGGTAAACAGACTAGAAGAAGAAAACTCTTTGGATTCAAACCAAAGAGGTTGTCTTCTTGGCAGTCAAAATACTCCTCTACCCCCTCCTTCTCCTCTCCCAACTCCCCCCATCTCTTCTCCTCCCCCTCCTTCTCTTCTCCTCCCACCCCTCCTTCTCTTCTCCTCCCCCTCCTTCTTTCTCCTCTATTTTGTTACCATTTTCCCTCTTTCTGGTGCTTTCTTTTGCCTCTCACTCTCTTCACCACTCACTTTCTCTCTCTTGTTTCACTCTCTCTTTTGCTCTTTGCCCACCCCTATCTATCTATCTATCTATCTATCTATCTGTCTCTTGGAATGCTCACCTCAGCACTCTCTCTTTTTTGCTCCCCTCTTTCTTTTGCTACCATTTTCACTTTCTTTGGTTTTGTCTCTCTCTCTCTTTTGCTCTTTGCCCACCCATATCTATCTATCTATCTATCTCTTGAATGTTCTTCTCAGCACTCTTTTTCCCTTCTCTATTTTGCTACCATTTTCACACTCTCTCTTTCTCCCTCTCTCTCACTCACTCGTTTTCACTCTCTCTTTTCTTCTTTGTTCACTACTATCTTTCTATCTATCTCTTAAATACTCTCCTCGGCACTTCTCTCTTTCTGCTGCTACCATTTTCACTCTCCTTAGCTCTCTCTCTTCGCTCTCAGTTTTACTTTTTGCCCACCCCTATCTATCTATCTATCTATCTATTTCTTAAATGCTCTCCTCAGCACTCTCTCTTTTTCCTTCTCTCTTTCTTTTGCTATCTCTCTCTCTCTCCCTGTTTTACTTTTTACCCACCCCTATCATTCTACCTATCAATCTATTTCTTAAATGCTCTCCTCAGCACTCTCTCTTTTTCCTTCTCTCTTTCTTTTGCTACCATATTCACTCTCCTTAGCTCTCTCTCTCTCTCTCCCTTACTTACTTACTCTCTCTGTTTTCACTCTCTGTTTTACTTTTTGCCTACCCCTATCATTCTACCTATCTATCTCTTGAATATCTGTTTTGCTAAGTCAAATCTTTCAACTGATGATGAAGACAATCTGGGAATGATTGGATATCTGGTCAAAATGTTCAGCAGGAGGTCTTCATCATTTGGTCTTATGTTTGCTTAATTCAAAGGAAGTGAGGTTGATGGATACTGGGTGGTGAAGCAAGAGGGCAGACGCGTGGAAACTATTGAGGTTAAGTTTACCACTACCCACAGAGATTTGGCCCCTTTCTTAATACACAGCACCGTTAACATACCCACTTAACCCTTCAACCCCCCAAAATGATCCAGCCAACAAATTATGTTTAGTTCTCAAACCCAACACTTATACTAAGAAGAGAAATCACCGAATAACATGAATCTTAACTTAAAGTACTTAAAGGATTGTTTGCTGGTTGAATTTTAAAGCATGTCAACCCTAGTTGGGTTATTTTATGCCAAAGACGTTTTGTTTTATATTCTTTATATATAAAATATAATAATACTCAATTTTTTTTTTAAACAAATTTTTTTTACTCATTTTTTCTATTTAACCCATAGATGGGACCCTAACAGGTACTACCACTCTAGGTCAGAGTGGAGCTGGGAGTAATGGTGATGAAGGGGTACTCCACATTACTCAGAGCTCCAGAACTAAAACTTCACCATTAGATAGAATTTAACATCATACCTTGGACAATAAGACCCTCAGCCACTGTCTTCTAGCACATCTATGATAAGAAGGGTTGGGGCTTGCCATAAGGGCAATAGGGTTGGGACAATCATATAGGTCCTAGGGCTTAATGTGACCAGACAACTAATTGGAGGGGGCCCTCTCTATCCATCCATCTAGCCTAAGTAAGTATCAAAGTGGAGTGTTGCATATTGTTGGAAATTCCATAGCTAATTATCTCCCTCTGCCACCAGGGGGCGGGTCGCCAACATCGTATGTTGGTGCCAAATACCAAAATTTTACTTATCGAAAAGCAGTACTGGAGGAGCTCCCTTCTAAGGCATTGTATCTGCATACTGCATAAAGGCCGGTACAATTGCACACTTACAGAAGGATGAGAAACTACCGAGACGAAGCGTCTTATCAACATTTCCTACCACGAGAAGAATACCCTGTTATCACCATTACTCCAAGAAAATTACTCCACAGATAAGTATTGTAGCAAATACCATTAAAATTTGCAACAATTTTATGTAATTTTGTCAATACAAGTGTCTGCATTTACTTTTGTCTTTGTTCTTTCTTTGTCCGACAATTTGCCTACAACTACGGAGAAATAAGAGCTCCTTCGAAAATCGTAAATACTCTTAGTACTTCTGACACATTCCATTTTTTTCCACCTTTCAGTCCCTTATGGGAAGCTCCCAGCCCTTTTTATCATATGGGCGCTAGAAGGTGGTGGCTGAGGGTCTTCACCTGTTGGCTGTGGGTGGTAACCCGTGATGCTCAAGGATGATGAGTCTGGTGAATGAGCAGTCCATGACATACAACACACCATTTAGACTCTTACTTAGGCTAGATGGGCGGTTGAAGAGGCCCCCCCCGATCAAACGGCTGGTCATGTTAACTCCTAGTATCTGTATGATTGCCCCAACCCTATTGCCCTTATGGCAAGCCCCAACCCTTTTTATCATATGGGTGCTAGAAGGCGGTGGCTGAAAATGAATGAAATGAATCGAATAAATGAAAAAATCTTTTCCAAAGGACCTCGCTTAAAAGAAAGAAAAAATAATTTTTAAGAGAGGTCCCTAATGGAAAAGCCTTCCTCATCTCCACAGGACTCTTTATTGAAGCATTGAATTAATATAATTATTATATAAGATATTGGAGAAGATAAAATGTGTCTTATATATATCAGGGATTGATATTTTCTCGATTTGTTTAGCCTTAAATTTGAACATATATGCCCGCCTAAATTCATTAATCATTAACTAATTAATTTTCAAAATTAGGTATGACTTTGATTAAGCACATATCCTCCAAAAATTGTCAGCTAAAAAAGGCCATATCAAAAATAAACACACTGTTTGTTTACTTACTTTCATACTGTCATGCGATAAGTCCCCAAAAAGTGGTATATAATTAAGTTCAAAACGAACGAAGAATCTGGGATAGGCCAGCTGGTGTAGTGGTTAGAATCCCCACCTGTCAGCTTGGCAGTCGAGGTTTCGAGTCACACACGGAGCAGTCTCCCATGCCTATAATGTTGCTGATCAGACCTAATAGGTCAAAATGTACATACAGGGATTGACATTTTCTCAATTTATTTAGCCTTACATTTGAACATATATGCTCGCCTAAATTCATTAATTATTAACTAATTAATTTTCAAAATTAGGTATGACTTTGATTAAGCACATATCCTCCAAAAATTGTCGGCTAAAAAAGGCCATATCAAAAATAAACACACTGTTGTTTTACTTTCTTATCTATCTATCTATCTATATAATATATATATATATATATATATATATTATATATATATATATGTGTGTGAGTTAAGGTAGTGTGGACATGGTGTCAACACCTGGTTACTGACAGTTTCTTGCCAATGCGATCTTCATTCTAAACAGACTGAAGATCATATAGTTGAGAAACTGCCAGTAACTTGTTATTGACTCCATGTCCACACTTCCTTAACTCAAATATAAGCACTATCACTGATATTGAGCACTAACTGCTTAGAAATATAGTACCCATATTATCCGCAATACGTATATAGAGCTCTCTAGGAGCGACTTAAATTAACTTTCACTGCCAGCATAAAGCAATGATCATCTGTTTACAGACTGGATCTCTCTGGTGATTGTAAAATATATAAACAAATGTATGTATTTAATAGTTTAAACACCGCCCCTTAACAGCAGCTGTCAAATGGCTGAGAGGTTAACAAATTGGGCTGACAAAATCAGTTGGATTCCGCTACTGGTCAGAGGTAGTTGTTGTGTCTAGCCACACTGAAGAGATGTGAAATGTCGAAACACGGTGTCTGTGGATGACTTATATGTATGTATGTATGTGTGTATGTAATTAATCAACATATTGATTAATTCAGTGGATTTAACCCCGAAGATCCTCATGGTGAAACTCGAGTACGTTATTTCTGTACACACTATAAGAATATATATATATATGTATATACATACACACACATCTTTATATATGTATATATGTGCATTTTTGTATATATATTTACCAACCCCACCGCGCGAAAGCAGGATGCGACACAAGGTCAATTTATTAAGCAGAGTTTAACAGGTTTGAATTCAGAGTTTTCCTTCTCCTAGACTGGTTACCTAGCCATGGTTAAAGAGCCCAATCTACCCTGCTATTTAACCATAGCTGGAGGAGAATTGTATTCATACCTTTCCCAAGGGTATTAGCGCCATGTGAAATGCAAACAGCTTTGTCCAGGAATTTTTGTATATATATATGTGTGTGTGTGTGTGCGTGTGTGTGTCATGTATTCACCCGTCAAGAATGACTTATGAGTGTTTAGTAAATAAAAACCAGATGATTGAATGAATGTAGAAAATGCCCAAAATATTTGTTGTTTTAAGCGCTTTCAGCATTAATCTTCCTTGTCCCTCAAGCCATTTTTTAAAAAATGGTGTCAACTGGATTTTTACATTTAGCACTGAAACAAATTTAATGCTTCTTGTACAGAATAGCCCAACAACAATGAAAAAATCCATTACTTTTAGCAGTAATGTACAAAAAAATTATATTATTCACTATTCAGATAAGGAGGCGTGATGGTGTAATGGTTAGAGTCGTAGGAAATGGACTCATCAACCTGAGTTCAAATCCTGGACGAAGCCTTAGGAAAGGTATGAATCCAACAATTCTCCCTCCACCTATGAGTAAATAGTAGGGCAGACTGGGCTCTTTAACCTTGGTGTAGAATAATCATACTAATTCCAATTACCGTCGAATTGGCAAGACAAGACAGCAAGCAGTCGTAACCCAATATGATTCTGGTATGCTGTAAAGTGGCAGAATTTATGGAGCCTCAGAGGATCATACAAACCAAGCAGCCAATCAGGACTCAGGGAATGGAATCACCCAAATGCATGAGTGAACTGTTCTGAATTCCCATAAGTACCAGTTGTCTTGACACTGGTTCAGTTGTGCTTGGCCAGTCACATTGTTCAAACCAATTGTTGACTGACTGACTGACTTCAATACTTGGTTAGGCAACCAGGCTAGGAGAAGGAAAACTCTGAATGCAAATCTCACAAATCTCCGAATAGTATAAGCTCAGTCCTACTTAGTGATCTATTTCAATTTAAAAAAAAAGTATTAAAATAAAAAGTTTAAGTCCTTGGCTTTGTTTTTTTATAGAGCCGTTAAATCTAAAAATTACATCTTCAACTAGCTACAATTCACTCATCCATCATATTTCTTTAGTTTTTCCCTTCTCCAACAACTAAGCTGTCAACTTATTGCCAATGGCTGATATATCATTTTTGGTAATTGAATATCTGTTCCATAGAAGAAAAAAAAGAAAATGACTGAAATTTACACTTATCTGGATGGCGAATTTTTATGGCTTCTTTGTTTAATGGCATATCAATCTGAATGGGTTATTTAATGCCAAAACTATCCTTGTAGAAGAAGTACTATTTAACTCATAGCAGGAGGGGATGAGAATTACTGCTTTATCTGTTACTTAGTAACAGGGAGATCAGATTTCCATATGATTGATAATCTGTCAATAAGGCCAGAAGTACAGGTCACACAGTGAGAATCGAACTCACTAACAAAGATTATGCTAATCCTGTTTGATAACCATTGCACTATGATAGATACCTTTAGCAATATATATTGTTTTTTGTTCCTATAAAAGAGGAAGTTTATTTGCCAGTTATAGAAATGAATATATGGTGAACCGGAAGTTAACGCTTTGAAAGCAGAAATAAAATGACGAAAATAAGAAGTTTGCACATAGGATCAGCGCAGGTAGAAAAGAAAAAAGAAAGAAATATTAAAAATGATAATTTTCAACCAATCAGACGCTTTCGCGCCTAAAAAAATAAGTTTTATAAAAAGACCAATTTTGATCCTAGGGAGTCCTTTAAAAGCAAAGGTTTTCAACGAACAGTTCAGAAGACAAACTTATGCCTAATTAGTCCATGTCGCTCGACTCCGAAACAAAGATTTTTAATAATCACAAAATGCTATTCTTGATTGACCATTTATCTATTTATTTTTTTATTCAAAACATCATCTTATTTTATCTATTGTGTGTTTTATATTGTAATTTGACACTTTTCCCTTACAAAAATATTGAGAAAAATATTTAATAATATTATCCAGATTGTTTTTTTTTTTTGCAATGTTTCATCTGGTTCATTCAGCAGTCTTCCCCAGGTAAATATATCTATTTTGTACTTTAGAGCTTTTAGAATTTCAAAATATAATGTTTCTTGTAAAAATGTTCTTCAATGGCTGAGAGCAGTCTATTCACGGGTCTATGAGTCTATAGCAAGGTTTCGAAGAACAGTAGAGAAGATCAAAAACCTGGATAGTTCACGTCGCTCGACTTAAGAAATATTTGCCTACCGCTGAAGGTATTACAAGCTATATCTTTCTTTTTCTAAAAGTTACTTCATTGCTGATATATATTGAGTATTACCCTTTCTTTCTCATTTGGAGTTAACTCAACACTTTCTTTTTCTGATTACATGAACTTTTAAAAAAGAATATTCTGCAGGACTTTGATCAGTATTTTTGACTTCTGTAATCTATTTGTTTTAATACACATATTACTTGTTGAATTTATGAGTTTGTTTTTCTGTCTTAATATATGTGACCTTATGGTATGTTTGTTGTAATTATATATTATATATATATATATATATATATATATATATATATAAAGATAAAGGTGGCTTACCGGTGAATCTGGGCATGATCGTTGGAGGTGCAAAATTCAGGGGTTAAGTCAGCGATATAACAAATACAAAGTGCTCAATACGAAGTAGAGCAAATTTATTTAAAAAATACAATATATATATATATATATATATATATATATATATATATATCCATTCATTCATCATCATCATCATATCGTGCAAGTAGTACAGATATCCATGACAATCTCTCGCCAACCTTCACTATCATTCATTGCCCCTGGGAGGTCTTCTGTGTAGCAACCAGCATCCTTGCATAGTTGGTCAATGTAAGTCCTTGCTGGGTGGACCATATTAGCATGTCTATGTGTTGGCTTCCACAGGAGAACGTCACTTACAGGCTCGTTCTTGCTTCTCTAACAGTGTCCTGCATGCCTAGTCTGTCTCACTCAGATGGTTTGTGAGATGGGGGGCAGGTGGCAATACAGTTGCTTCCTTTTGGGGTGCTGTTTCTACGACTTGTTCGACTGCACGCAGCATTCTTGTGCAGCTCCTATCTAGCTTATTCTCTAGGTGCTTCGTTAAGGTCCAAGTGGTGCAGACATACAGCAATACTGATATAACCACAGCCTGGAAAAAATCCACTCATTACATGCACCTTAAACATAGTTGAGATTTATTTTGAATTTTTAAAATCCCAAACAATGCTGGGTAGTTTATGCCTTTCCTATGCATATATAGCCCGAAAGATTACAGTGAAAAAGAATATGATATTTAGGAGGGGTAGGACATTTATAGGGCCAAATGATAATGAAATGAAATTTATTGTGTACAGTGCTCAGGTGCACCACAACCCATCAAAGTCTCATGTCAAGTACACAGAATAATGTATTAGTGTCAGGAACATTAACAGTTCACAGTAGTAATATGCATGTATGTGTGCGCGTGTGTGCATATGTATGTGGAGAGTGGCATCAGGTATAGTGTCACCCAATTGAACATTGAACAGGCTCATCGTTGCTTAACTTAAGTGATCTAGCGGAACCGGTGCTTTCAGCATGACTTGACCGTAATTAATAATTATAGTTTAGTTACTTTGATAAAAAAACAAAACAAACTAAACAAAACAAAAAATTGATGGTATAAGGGAAATAACTTCCTATTTGCGAGATTATCTCCCTTGGAAGATACTCTGACCGTTAAAAATTGTTTTTATTATTTTATTTGTAATGTAATTTTTTTTATTGTGTACAGTGCTCAGGTGCACCACAACTCATCAAAGTCTCATGTCAGGTACACAGAATAATGTTGTGCCAGGAACATGAACAGTTCACAGTAGTAATATGGATGTATGTGTGTGCATGTGTATGTGGAGAGTGGCATCAGGTATAGTGTTGGCGGACTACAGGAAGCATGGAGGCTTTGAAAGCCTCAGTGCTCCGGCAGCCTACAACAGATGCAGGCAGTTTATTCCATGTCTCCGCAATTCTGAGCGTGAAAAATGTTTCCGAAAGTCACGTGAACAGTGCTGTTTTCTGACTTTGTAGGCATGCCCACGTGTATTGGAGAGATGGAGATCAAAAGGTGCTCCAGGTTGCTGTTGTTCAGATGATTAATGACCTCATGAGCATTTACCAGGTCAGTTGCCAGACGCCGAAGTTTCAACGAATCCATTCCCAGGGCTGTGAGACGTTCAGAGTATGGCAGATTCCTGGTGGAGGGTACTCGCCTGGCTGCACGTCTCTGTACAGTTTCTAGGAGGTTAATATTCTGAGAAAGGTAGGGGTTCCAGACTGGTGATGCAAACTCCAAGTGTGGCCGTACCATAGCTTTAATTTACTATTTTGTAACTATACGGTTGTATTGTTGTTGGAACAGTTCTTTGCGAAGTTAAGCAGCAATGACCCTGTTCAGAATTTAGATGAATAGCCATTTAGTCATAGCAAATACTGTGAACAAACTTAGACCCTTGTACTAGATTAAGCATAGGCACTGCAAAATGTCGTCTGCTTTTCATTTTAAAAACGAATTAATTAATTCGATTATTTAAGGTCCAATTTTTGTCTAAGTCGAAAAGTAGTAACATAATGAGCATCAACAAAAAAAAAAAGCAAAATAAAATTACACATGTAATTTATTTTTAATACATTTTAAACAATTTATTTGGTCAAATTTGCTTAAATATATTGTAAACATGTCCGTAAATGCTGTCTAATGACGTAAAAATCCGTAATTTACAAAATAAATTTAACCCTCCTGATAGAAAAAAATTACCAAAGATCAGGGAATTATGCGATTTTAATGAAATTTTCAGTGTTGATTTATCAATGAATTAATTTTATAATGCATCAGTTATTTTATTTCAAAAGTACTTAGAAGAGGGACCACATAGAAACAGCTGGTACAATATGCAAACTTAGATCTGTGTACCAGACTAAGCAAAACTTAAGAAAAAGTAAATGAGTTAAGCAATGATAAGCTAGTTCAGTACTTCAAAGGGAACCACTTAGGAAAAGCATCTATGGTGGTTGTTAATGAGTGGATATATATATATATATATTGGTAATTATAACAAACACACCATAAGGTCACATGTATTAAAACAGAAAAACAAATAACTCATAAATTCACCAAGTAATATTTGTATTAAAACAAATAGTTTACAGTATTCAAAAATACTGATCCAAGTCCTGCAGAATATGCTTTTTTTTAAATGTTCATGTAATTAGAAGAAGAAAGTGTTGAGTTCCCTCCAATAGAAAAAAGAAAGGGTAATGCTCTATATATATCAGCAGTGAAGTAACTTGTAAAGAGATAAGGATATAGCTTGTAATATCTTCAGTGGTAGGCAAATATTTTGGAGTCGAGCGACAAGCTCTAATTAGGCATAAGTTTGTCTTCTCTACTGTTTTTCGAAAACCTTCGCTTTTCTAGGAATCCCTAGGATCGAAATTGGTCTTTTTGAAAAACTTCTTTGTTTATGTGTATGTGTTTGTTCAATAAAGTCTGATTATCATTCCAGGTTTGGCCTACACTTTTTTGTTTTATTATTAAGCAGTGGCCTATTTATGTATTTGTGTGTGTGTGTGCGTGTGTGTGTAATTTCCATGCCCATAAAAAAGAATGAAATCTAAAAATAAATATAGGGATGACAATACTTTCGGACCATCCTGTACATCAGTTTTCCAGAGTTATCTCCCTTACATTGTCCTAGTATTTTGATATTGTTATTATTTACTAAGCTTTGCTTCATTTGGTTCGGTTTATTTAACTGAATATTATGGGTCATCTAATGTCAAAATTTGGATAATCTGAACATTAGTTACATAAATGAGAGTAACTCCCCTTGTTTGTTTCATTTAGAGGAAGCCGTTTGTTTTGGTCGGCCATTTTCATTTCACCGGAAATCTATACTGAAAATACGAATTTGTCTGAATCAATACAACTGCATGTTTTAACACGAACATATCATAAAATGTGTTCTTAATTGCGCTTGTGCATTAATTGAAATGGACCTAATTGTTATTAAGAACTCAGGTGAGCTTTAGTCTTACTGAGAACTTATTGTTTATTATTGTTTCTAGCACACTAGGTACCACCAATTTGACCCTGAGCAATTTACCCCCCCTACATTTAACACAATGAAACTTGCAGAAAAAATAATATTTTCTTGAAAAGATTTTTTCCATTCGAAAGAAAAAACATTAAACAAACTCCTGATGATTTTTTAAATTTTTTATCAGCTTACGAAAATAATGAAAATTATGATTGAAAAACAATGTTTTCATTTTTGCACTGTTAAATCAACTGAAATTTAACGTAGCTAAAAACAAGTTACGATAAGAGGATTTTTTAAAAATTCTATGAAAAATCAATTAATAATCTGATTTTCTCGAAAATTTCCATAAATGTTTACCATTGGATGTAAATACATCTGAAATAGTTTTTTTCTAAAATATATTAGGGGAAATATTTTTACGAGGTCTATTCCCCCCCCCTATTTTATTTTATGAAATAAAAAAAAATGACGCGTCAGAAAAATTTTTTTTCTTTTTTTCTAAAAAGATAAGAGTCTGAATAACTATATCAATGCAATTGTATGAATGTACAACGTCTAGTTTTTTGAGGAAAAATTAATGAAATCGGAAATAAAAAGTGCAAAAAATGTCATAATATTAATATTTGAAAACTTTTTTTTTGCTTTTATAATTGGTATGTACTATATTCTATTAAATTGTCAACAAAAAAATTTTTGTTTAAGAATTAATTTTTAAGAGATTTTCAATCTTTTGTGTGATTAAATATTTTTATTTTCTGCGTGAAATAAATTAAATATTTTTTTTTTCCTGCGTCAAAAAATCGAATTTTTCACGGATATTTAAAAATATGAATTTTTATAATTCAGGTGCACTAAACATTGGTCCGATACGAGCTCGATTAATATTTTTAAAAGAATTTGTAATTTTTATTGTTGAATAGTAATGTGTGATCCTTAGAATGTACGGAAGGGCATTGCTGACATTTGTTTTACAAAGAGATGAGACGCTTCTAAGTAACCAAAGTTTGTTCCTGTTAGGCTGACAGTGTTAGCGTGAAAAAAATTATTTTATTTAACTTTTTTCAATAATTAAAATAAAAAGTAAGTATAATAGATTATTTTATCATTTTTACTCTTAGAAAAAATATTCAAATTTTCATTCCATACTTTTACGGGTTATCGTAAAAGGGAAATAATTAGTAACTTTTCTGTCTATATTACGGTCTGAAAATTACCCTTTCGCATGTAATACGGGCAGGTTTGTTTATTTTTTAAGATAACGATGTAATTTTTCCCAGTCGGATAATTTGATCTTTGAATTAACTATTTTTCTTTGTAACAACCCTGTACGATCTTTTTTTTACGAGATTTTGATAAACAAAGTTCGGAAATATCTATTTCCGTTTTATTCAAGATGGCATAAACGGTCTGGTGGTACCTATAGCACACATCAGTCCTCACTATCATAGAAATAAACACCTTGGCTGCAATAACCCCCCACCCCCAAAAAAAACACACACACACACACACACACATACAAATGAAGAAAGAAATACAAGTCAAAATAATAATAATCACTGACAATTTTTCATCTCAAAAATAAAAAAAGACAAGATTTTGGGTTATTAAATTAGAAGGGCCAGTTTAGCTCAGTTGGTAGAGCATTCGGCTAGGAATCCCAAGGTTTTTGGTTCGATACTGGCCCTTGCCAACTCAGCGTATGAGTAGTACAGGGATCTGTGCGGTAAAGTGAGAAGCTGATGGTAGGTGTGGCGCCCCACCTCAGATGCTAAAATAATCTCCTTGGTCTAGCGCTATTGAAAAGGGATAGACTCCCTCGCTGATTGGCTGATACCGACATTAGGCCGCCCCAACGACTAAAAAAAATTAAATTTATACACAATTTGTATAACTTCAAGTAAGTATTCCTACTTAATGATAATAATAATAATTTTATTTACACACTGTTGAGGAAGGTCGATATTTATTTGGTGTGGAACATTTCTACATTTTTTCTATTATTATTATTATTTCATTTCATTTGGTTATTTGAAAATAATAATAGATTGAATAATGTACACATGGATAAACTCCTGACCGAAACAAGTGTAAGTTAAATTGATTAAAATATCCTATTTTTACTTTTTTTCCTTTATTTCTCTTTTCAACATACCATCGGGTTCACTTCCATTTTCATTTTACATATATATATACATATATATATATATATATATATATATATATATATACACACTAAAATGCACCAAAAAATCTTTGTTTTCATAAAATTTAGCCTAGAAATTTGTTACAAAATTTGGCAATTTCAGTATTTAAAACAGAAAAGGTTGTCATTTTAAACGAAATGAATAAAATATCATAACTAGAATTCAAATTGAAAATATACCCCCATCATAACCAACACTTCAGATATGCTTCTTTTTACCTTAGCTGTAGCAGCGATAACATTTTTAAAGATTAATCTATTTCCTCAAATGAAGGCAAAGTTTTGAAAAAAATATTTTGTGTGGTAATTCTTTATGTTAAATTTGCAACTTTACCACATGGGAGACGTTACAGTTCCAAAATCAACCTACCCTAATGTCCAGTGGTTGCATGCATTGTGAAAACCAATAGGCAGATCTAGTTGTAAGCAAACTTGAGAATTTAAACTTCTGCCAATGGTGGTGAAAAATTCATGTTTCTTATTCATTATATATGAATCTGTAATGGTTAATAAAATGGCAATTGCTGATTGTTTTAAAAAAGGGGGAGGGGGTGAGAATTCCAAAAACGCAGTAACGGAAACCAACAGAGGCTGAATTCAAAAATCGAGCGCAAAAAAGAAGAAGCGGGAATTTCAGCAGTTCTGAGGATGACAAGCAAGTAGTCGCCATACAAGTCAGCTCCATTATCAGAAAATGAAAGAAGATAAAATATGAACTATAAATACCAAATTATAAAAGAAAGGACTTTGCCTGGTATGCTGTTCTACATTTCTGTAACTTATTTAATACAGATTGTTTATTTTAATACGACTTCTTCATTTTTCCATTGTGTTGAGTCTTGTTTAAAGTTAGTAAGATGTGTACAACCTATATATAAAATATATATTAACTCACAACTTGCTACAAATCCAACTACTCTTCCTCCAGCTGTGGGTAAATAGTAGGGTAGACTAGGCTCTTTAATCTTGGCTAGTTAACCAGTCTAGGAGAAGGAAAAACTCTGAATTCCAATCCGTAAAACTCCGCTGGGAATGGTCACTACTACAATACGCTCAGTCCTAATTAGGGATCTATTTCACTAATTTAATTTAATACCAGTCTAAAGGGGCCAAATACTCGTCGAACACCGAAAATCACTTTCAAACACACCGTTTCTCGTATTTGTTCTCGCTCGACCAACTCCCTACGTGAAGTGTGAAAAAGACCGTGCCCCCTCAAAATTTCCCCTAGTATTTTTGTGAGTTCTAGTAGCAATAACGTCACGCTTACAGTCTTACTTATACTGCTGCTGTTTGCTGCCCCCCCCCAAAAAAAACGAGCTCCTTTTATACTGTCGGCATAATTTGCATAAAATATATATAACTCACACTCGCTACAAATCTATAAGTTTATTACAAAGCTTAACCATTTGTAATTTGATAGAATAATACCTCTCTGTCTAGTCTAAAACTTGTACAAATTTTATTATCTACATTGCAGTGTTAATTACCATAGACTGCTGTGTTTATTTTACATGAGTGTATAATTTACCCCCACCCCAATTTCAGATAAAAATTTCCAGAAAAAAAAAAAAAATCCAGGTCTCTTAATCTTATTAAGCAACTTGTTCCAAAAATATATTACTGTGTCACATGTTTGTTTACGTGTTTGCGTGTTATGTATAAGGTCAGATGCGACTATTCTGTTTGTACGTATGCGTATGTTGACATATATGCACACATAAATGCACATAAGATATAGTGTTTGTGGATGACTATATATGCTCTCCATCCCCCAGGGGATTGAGCACTTTGGATGGGCTTTCACTGATGGCCACCAACTAAAGCATAAAGGCAACGCTCTCCTATAAAAGAGATGGATCACTATGTGGCGGACTTTACATACATACAGATGTGTGTATTAAAACAGTTAAAATCCCCTTCGCATTCTGTAGGTGACGATAGCCAAGTGGTTAAGCTGTCCGACTGATGCTGATTCGATCACATTTCTATCCTGGCTATAGGAAGCTTACAAACGTCTAGCCACACTAAAGAGACATAATATGTCGAAACACAGTGTCTGTGGATGATTATATATATATATGTATTTTATAAAAAAGAAGGTTTGCAAAAAGGATTATGTTTTAAAAAAAAAATTTAATAACTTATATATGTGACACGTGTTTCAGATCAAAAGATATCAAAGATAACAGATCTGAAACACGTGTTGCATATGAAAGTTAATAAAATTAAAAAAAAAAAAATCCTTTTTGCAAACCTTTTTTATAAAATATCTATTTTTCTCCCGTTGGACCCATAACAACACTTTATATATATATATATATATATGGCAAAGAAAAAGCTTAAATAATGTCATATTAACAGTTATAACACGCATACACCAAACATGCACAAAAGCACACAGGCACAATAAACATATACATAGCACACAACAAGTAGTAAAAAAATTACACTAACAGCTGAGTGAAGAAAACAGACACACACAAATAAACAAACTACGTACAGCTGGGACCTGCCTTACCAAAAAATAAATAAAAATAAAAGGTGAAAAATGAAGAATAATCAAAGTTCCAATTACCGTCGAATTGGGAAGACAAGGCAACAAACGGTTGTAACTGAAATACAAACCCGAATAGTCACTAAGTCTACTGCAGAATGACAGGGTATTTATAAAACTCCACAATATCATTCAAATCAAGCAGCCAATCAGAACTCAAGGAATGGAATCATCCAAATCACCCAAATTCATGAATGGATCATTCTTGATTTCTATATAAACCAACTGTCTTGGACACTGCTTCAGTGGTACTTAGTTAGCTGCTGTTAATCAAACCAACAGTAGACTTACTGACTTCAATAAAAAAAAAAAAAGGATTGACCAAATCTGAAATGATACAAAGATATTGTTGGATAGACAGATTCATATATACACACATACTTACATGTCTACCATAATTAGAAATTTAAAATGAAATCAATCTGTCAAGAGATATGTGTGATGATCATGATTTAATTGTGGAAAATGCTTTATAACGGAAAGTTTAAGGAAAATCAGAATTGGATTTCTGTTTTTGTCTTCCACATGACATAATGTAGACAAGTTACTAGAGAGATTAAAAAAGAAAAAGAAAAAGAAAAAAGAACAAAGAAAACATCCTTTCCTGCTCCCATACAAACAATTTTGAGTGTTTTTAATAAAGCAGATATATCCCCCGCCCCAAGCAATGAGCATCTGTATTCCCATTATTTTACAACATTTTTAAACAGTAAGTTTAAAAAATTGAGTTAAAAAAAAAATTGAGTATTATTATATTTTATATATAAAGAATGAATAAAACCAAACGTCTTCGGCATAAAATAACCCAACTAGGGTTGACATGCTTTAAAATCCAACCAACAAACAATCCTATATTCAAGAGGGGGCCATTTATATTGTTCAGTGAGTAGCTTAGTCAATTTGACCCTATCACTGACCCTGATTGCTAGTATACTGAGATACCAATTATGACACATTTCATATTACCCCCCCCCAACCCCCTCAATTATTTTGATCTTAGATTCAAGAGGGAGCCATGAGACCCTATCATTGGCCCTGATTTCTAGTATACTGAAATGCCGATTATGACATATTTCATATTCTCCCCTCCATTAATTTTGATCATAGATTCAAGAGGGGGCCATGAGACTATCACTGGCCCCCATTTCTAATTTTCTAATATACTGAGATACCGATTATGACATATTAATGACATATTAAAAAAAATCCCCCCGCCAAAAAAACAAAAAAAACAATAATTTTTATCATAGATTCAAGATGTATCAATGAGACCCTATCACTGGCCCTGATTGCTAGTATACCTGTTAGGGTCCCATCTATGGGTTAGATAGAAAAAATGAGTAAAAAAAAATTGTCTAAAAGAATTGAGCTAAAAAAAATATTGAGCACTCATAAAGAACGAATAAAATAAAACGTCTTTGGCATGAAATAACCCAACAAGGGTTGGCATGCTTTAAAATCCAACCAACCAACAATCATATATTCAAGAGGAGACCATAAGACCCTAACACTGGCCCTGATTGCTAGTATACTGAAATACCGATTATGACATATCTTATTTACCTGCCCCCCCCCCCAAAAAAAAAATACCAATAATTTTGGTCATAGATTCAAGATGTATCAATGAGACTCTATCCCTGGTTCCAATTGCTAGTAAATTGAGATACTGATTATAACATTTCATATTTTTAAAAAATCCCCCCCCCCAATAATTTTGATCCTAGATTCAAGAGGGGGCATTATATATTTACCAACCCCTCCGCACGAGCAGGATGTGACACAAGGTCAATTTTTTAAGTGGAGTTCAACAGGTTTGAATTCAGAGTTTTCCTTCTCCTAGACCGGTTGCCTAACCAAGGTTAAAGAGCCCAGTCTGCCCTACTATTTATCCATAGCTGGAAGGGGAATAGGATTCATACCTTTCCCAAGGGTATTAGTGCTAAGTGAAATGCAATTACCAGGATTTGAACTCGGGGCGACGAGTCCATTTCCCATGACTTTAACCATTACACCACGCGCTTCAAGAGGGGGCTATAAGACCCTAGAACTGGCCCTGATTGATAGTATACTGAGATACTGATTATGGCATATTTCATATTACCCTCCCCCCAATAAAATTTTTTTTTTTTTATCATAGATTCAAGAGGGGGCCATGAGACCCTATCACTGGCCCTGATTGCTAGTACACCGAGATACCGATTATTACATATCTTATTTAAAAAAAACAAATAAACATGATTTTGATTTTCTTTTGATTTAACATTTTTACTTTCATTATTCATAGCATCGTAATCATTCGCTATTTACACCAAATTACAAAAACATTTTCACCTGTCACCAAATTACCCTAATTTTCTACCACTGCAAAAACCACTGACTGATTATTTACAAACAAAGGCCTCTTATAACAAAGACAAAAAAAAAAAAAACCTCTTCACACCAACATCATTTTGTTTTCCCTACTGAGTTCACCTCATAATTAACATTCTATATTCCGGCCCCTGTAATCTGATGCAATTCTCACTTCCTTGCTAAACTCCAGACCCAGAATGAACAGGGGCCATGATTGTTGGTAGAAATGATACTTCCGTTGAACAAGTTTGGACCTATAAAAATAGACAGGTATAAACGTTAACTCTTTAATGATTAAACTATTCCCAAAATATTCATTTACTAATCTCGGTTTTAGTCAACAGATGCTATTTAATTTAGTTATCTTAAAATAACTTAGTGCTGAAGGCCGACTTCCTGATTATGAATTACCTGCTGTTAAGTCATAAATATATATATATATATATATATATGATATACCAAACTCGTTGGTAAATCATCGCGGTGAGAAAAAACCCAGCAAATAGTTTGATTGTAAAAATATACTACCAAACATCAACCGGGAAGAAAAAAAATTTTGTAAAAGGAAAGGACCAAGATAATTGTACCAACAAAAAATAATCTATTGGTACAATATTTTGGCCAAAAGAAAAAACAATTTATATGCATATATATATATATATATATATATATATACAAACCCGCCAGGAGACTAAAGCTAATAAGTAAAAAGTGCTCAATACCTAAGTAGAGCAAATAATAAAGATAAATCTAATGAGTCAGACGAACCTACTAAAAGTTTTGCTTAATGCTCTTCAGGGCTAAGATCTTAGCCCTGAAGAGCATTAAGCGAAACTTTTAGTAGGTTCGTCTGACTCATTAGATTTATCTTTATATATATATATATATATATATATATATAATATATATATTTAATATTTACCAACCCCTCCGCACAAGCAGGGTGTGACACAAGGTCAATTCTTAAGCTGAGTTTAACAGGTTTGAATTCAGAATTTTCCTTCTCCTAGTCTGGTTACCTAGCCATGGCTAAAGAGCCCAGTCTTCCCTGCTATTTACCCATAGGTGAAGGGAGTATTGGATTCATACCTTTCCCCAGGGTATTAGCGCCATGTGAAATGCAAACAGCTTCGTCCAGGAATTGAACTTGAGTCAATGATTCCATTTCCTACGACTTTAATCATTATACCACATGCCTCCATAACAAGATTAATTTAGACGAGAAAGAAAGAGTCGAGTGCTGGTGTTTACTCAGCCCATTTTTCACTGGTAATTAATATATGCCGAGCAGAAAAAAAATCATGTCTATCATTCCACGACCGGGTCTGAAGCTGCTTTGGCATTTTGGGATAACCTTGGGACAGACCCGCCTAGTGAGCCGGTTGAGCAGGAGCTTAGTAAAGACCTTGCCCACTGCCTCAAAAAGGCTTATGCCCTGGTAATTGTCACAGACCAATCGTACAATTTTTTAAACGGAGTAATCATTGGGCAATGAAAAATTTTTGAAAATGATAAAAATATGTTCAAATATGTGCATATGATTAACTGTATTCGTGTGTCACTTGTTTGTTTACGTGTTATGTATATGGTCAGATGCACCTGTTCTGTTTGTACGTGTGCGTATGTTGGCATGCACACACACATAAATACACATAAGATATATATATATATATATAGATAGATATATTTGGCAAAGTTATTTAACAGTTATAACACACATATACCAAATATGCACAAAAGCACACAGGCACAATAAACATATACATAGCACACAACAGGTAATAAAAAAATCACACCAACAGCTGAGTGAAGAACACACACACACACACACACACACACAAATAAACAAACCACGTACAGCTGAGACCTGCCTTACCCAAAAGGATAGGCCAAATCTGGCATGATACAAAGATATTGTTGGATAAACACACTCACACATACACACATACTTACACAAAGAATTCGGAGGAAGATATCACGTATCAACAGTATGAACAGCTCTTAGCCAATAGGTAACAGCTCAAGAACTTAGCTCTCAGAAATCTTCTGACGAAGCGATCTTTATCCCAAAATATTAAGGAAATAGATCAAAGGTAGATGAACAACATCAATGAAAGTTCCCAAGTTCAAAGAGAAGGTTTCTGAGTTTGACAAGAAACACCTGAAGAAGGACAGGAAGCACATTGGCTGAAACATTATGTAATAATGAAGATGAGGACGAAAAATCAAAATAACACAAATTATGAAGCCTCATCTCAAAAATTCAGATACATGTGCTACAAGGCGGTGGCTGAGGGTCTTCATGTCCTGGGAATGACGTTCAACTCTATCTGATAGTGAACTTCCAGTTGTGGACGTTTTAGACATCCATGCACAACTCACCATACGCTTATGTTAATTGGCAATGAATTTCAGTTGGTAATCAGCCATGTTGGCTGGGGCTTTAGGATACACTGACTGCACCTCTGTAGAGGGGTAAGACCCCTCCCCAATGGGGTCACCTGTTGGCAATGGGTGGCGACCCATGACACTTAAGGATGGAATCATAGTGGATGAGCAGTCTCATGAGATGTATAATAAAAAGGGTTGGGGATTGCCATAAGGGCAATAGGGTTGGGACAATCATATATCTAACCTCTAAGTGTAAAATAATCCTAGATGGGTTAACATGCCATTAACATCATTCCCAGGATATGAAGACCCTCAGTCACCACCTTGTAGCACATATATAATAAAAAGGGTTTGGGGCTTGCCATAAGGGCAATAGGGTTGGTACAATCATATATCTAACCACTAAGTGTAAAATAATCCTAGATGGGTTGACATGCCATTAAAATCATGAGCAATTGTCTACTATGCTAGTTTGTTAATGATTCCACTCTGCAAGGTGCCCACTGATTAACGAGAGGGTTGATAGGTGAGAAATGCTGACTGACACCATCATTACAGGTTGCAGGTGATTGAAACTTTTTGGCTTGGTGGGAAGAAGAAGAAAAAAAAAAGGCCCTGTTTTTCGTGAACGGAAAAAGATTGTACTTTCAGTTGCAGTGGGAGGGGGGAAGGTATTGAGTGGGAGGGACAGTCAGTTTTGCATTTGTGTGATTTATGAGTCAGGTGCACTTGGTGGTGGTGGGGGAAGGGGGATAGGGGAGGAGAGAGAGGGATGGGGAAGGGGGGGGAAACAAATTGGTTTCTTTTTATCATTGTAACTGAAACTTCTTGTCTTAACGCCACCCTGTGTCTGGACAGACACACAAAAATACAACGCAGTAGTTTTGTGTTGGTCAGCGTGATACTTACTTACCACAATCTGTTGGTCAGGAATCACTTCTCCATTGATCATTTTTGTATGATACTTGAAGCAGTAAGATTGACGAAGCACTCGCTCTAGATATATATATATATATATATATATATATATATAGATAGATAAAACTCTAGACAAGAATATACAAAAAAAAAAACCAACAACAAAAAAAAAAAAAAAAAAACAACAAAAAACAAAAACAAACCAACAAACAAAAAAACTGGAACTATAAAACTTTTAAGAAGAGACACTTTTCAGTATTGAGTTCTTGAAGCATATTTGAAGCAGTAAGATTTAACAAGCACTCGCTCTGGATATATATATATACATATAGATATATATATACAAGTTATATATGTTACATATATATAGCAAAAAATATATTACTAATTACTATAGTAAAAATATATTACATTATATATACATATATATAACTCAAGACACAAATATAAAAAAAACAAAAACAAAAAAAACCCAAAAATGGAACTATAAAACTTTTAAATAAGAAAAACTGTCAGTTCTTGATATGATACCAGAAAAAATATTTTGGTAATAAATTTACAAGTCCTATCTTATTCTTCTGCTATTCACATTCACTTTGGAAACACAAGAGTGATACATTGCTATACAGCCAGAAATCTATACACAGGGAAAAAAATCACTATATACATATATATATATATATATAGACTTTTGTTCTATTACCAGAACTGGAGAATTTTATGAAATGACTAAATCATTTTGAGTTTGAAAAATTGCAAAAACATCTAAAAAATGACAGCAGTCTTAATTATATTTTAAAGACATTTTTATATTGGAAAGAAGTTTTATAATTTGAAAATTTATCTAAGAAAACAATATATATAAAAAATATATATAAAAAAAAAAGAAACAAACAAAAAAAAAAACAGAAATTTATTTGGTCAATTCCAGACAAATAAAAAAAACAAAAAAGATTTTTTTCAGAGAATTTTTCTACTTTGAAAATTTATTTAAGAAAAAATATAGAAACAAACAAACAAAAAAAAAATACCCAGAAAATTCTTTGGTCTCTTCCAGACAAATGAAAAATTTTGTTTTTCATAGAATTTTTCTAATTTGAAAATTTTTATATTGAAGAGAATTTTTCTACTTTGAAAATTTATTTTAAAAAAATATAGAAACAAACAAAAGATAATACTCAGGAATTTCTTTGGTCACTTCCAGACAAATAAAAAAGAATTTATTCCAAAGAATTTTTCTATTTTGAAAATTTAAGAAAATATTAAAAAAACCCAAAGAAACCCCCCCAAAAAACACTCAGAAATTTCTTTGGTCTCTTCCAGTCAACCAGTATCAGAAAACCAAGAAAGAGGCTCTTCACTAACCATTCAAGCTGGAGTCTCAATCAGGTCTTGTAGATAATCTGGGAATTCTTTTCCTGAGCATGGTACCTCAAAGTACTGTTTACCGAAATCTTCTGGAATGCCATCTCTGTGATGAGAAAGTGAAAAATCCTAAAGCACTTCCATGCTTGCATAGTTTCTGCCATGAGTGTCTGCGACAATACATTCCTTCTAAATTGAAAGGAACACAACTTACTTTTCCTTGCCCCAGGTGTCTTCGATCTATCAAGCCGAAAGATACCTCAAAGCCTTTTGAAGAATGGGCAGACTCATTTCCTGATAATTTCTTCCTGACCAATATTCTTAACAGCACCAAATTGAAATCGATTCTGAATAGTTCTTTGGAGGAAAGTATTCTCATCACCAAACAATCTTTGCCCTCCGCAAGGTACAAGCTCTTCTGCCGTTCACTGTCTCTTCGGAAACACAAGAGCAATACGTCAGTGTACAGCCAGAAATCTATACAGAGAGAACATATTACTAAATCTGTTACTTTTGCTCCATTACCTGAGCTGGAGAGTGAACATTTTACGAAACGACTAAGTCAACTGGAATTTGAAACCAATCAAGCTGAGATTTCCTGCAAAAAGATTTTACGAAGCAGCTTGAAACCGCAGTCGGACGCGAAGAAAAAAAGCTTTACGGATTATTACAAGGAAAGTATGGCTGAGAAAAGAAAGAAAGCTGACAATATCTTTAATGAAAAGAAAAAGAAATCTAAACCAAAGGAGATCCATACCGATCTACTAGAGAGTTTCAATTCTATAATACCAGGAATGGAAACTGTGGGAGAGCCAAGAAGTATCATATTCTCTCCTGATGGTTCAATTTTAATTGCAGACCCCCAAAATTGGAACATTAAGAAATTTACTCGGGAAGGACGACTTATCGATCTTCTTAAGCTAAGTTCAGAACCAGGTGACATGGCTTTGATTTCAAACAGCCAAGTTGCCATACCGCTCTACAAGAAATATGAAATAATCTTCATCTCATTTAATTCTTCCATGAAAATTACCGGACGCTTGTCTGTTGCGAGGCAGTACCACAAACTGTCCGCAGGTCTTGGTTGGACATTAATTGGTCTTTCGTTGTGTCCAATTGGCCCTCCAATGATTGATGTCTTCTATTATACAGGTGAGATCGTCCACAACATCTTGCCGCATGTTAAAGGCCGAGATGCTAATCTAACCACCTCCCTATATGCTGATATGATTATCTCAAGTTGCCAAGACAAGGTTCTCTCGGGTTATGATGGTGAGGGAGGCCTGAAGTTTAAACGATACAATACTGACCAAACAGCAATTGTTGACCCGAAGGGTCTCTGTACCGACATGGATGGTTATATCTACCTGGCTGATGGAAAAGTAAACAAAATTCATCGGTTAACTCCAGAAGGTGTGTATGACTGTGAGTTTTTGACCGAATTTGATGGAATCCAAAAACCAGCAGCTCTTTGCGTGGATTCTACCAAACACGAAATGGTTGTGGCACAATCCAACGGGGAAGTAAAAATATTTTCTTTTCGTCGTTGTGTGGATATCTAACAGAGGATTTATACCCTAGACCCTTTGGAAATCACAACATTTGAAAAAAAGAATTCTTTTTTTTTATTCCTTTCTGACTAAAGTTAAACATTTTGGTTTTCTGG
This sequence comes from Doryteuthis pealeii, assembly GCA_023376005.1. Taxonomy (NCBI): domain Eukaryota; kingdom Metazoa; phylum Mollusca; class Cephalopoda; order Myopsida; family Loliginidae; genus Doryteuthis; species Doryteuthis pealeii. The sequence continues at coordinate 91,009,820 of CM042158.1, read as the reverse complement.
TTAATTTCTGAAAAGATCGAGCTAAGATGAATGGTTTTATTTTAAATTTTTTAATTTTCTAAGATGAGGAGTTATCGTTATTATACAATGAGATACTCCTTGTAACCAATGTTCTCATCTTAGTTGTTATAGTCACAACATTTCAATCATTGTCACTCTGGCCTTTTTCTGTTAATTCGTAACCTTCTGGGAATTTTAAACCAAAATTTTAAGATAAGGAATTATTATTATACAATGTTATTGTATTTATTGTTATATACAATATATTATGTAATCTTAATATATATATATATATATATATATATGTGTGTGTGTGTAATATTGTAAAAATTGAAAAAACACAATATATTATATATATGTTATATATATACAATGTTATATATATATATATATATATATATATATTATATATAAATATATATTATATATATATTATTATATACAATGTTATTGTATATATTGTTATATACAATAGATTGTATATATTGTTATATATAGATTGTATATATTGTTATATATATATATATATATATATATATATATGTGTGTGTGTGTGTTATATTATTATACAAATATATTATACAAAAAACATACAACTGTGTGCAGAGGAATGATTATTTAAAACCAGATAATTGCAGTGATGTTTATAGTTTTTTTTAATTTAATGTGTCCTGGGATGCATGCCTTTGATTTGAATGAGTCCCCAGGAAATTTGATGGGTCCCAACTAAAGTTTCTTAATAAATTATGGGGTTTTTATCTATGAAAAAACTAAAGCCGTCTAACCCCTATCTTGTACCCCATAGTGTGTAATTCATTTTCAAGAAAATATTGAAATGTATTTACAGTAAGCTGGAAATGGTGTCATATGCTTCTCATGCAGAGGGGTTGGTATATATATATATATATATATATATATATATATATATATATATATATATATATATGTGTGTGTGTGTGTGACTGAAATAGGTCCTGCCACTCTGGGACTGAGTGGACCTGATAGTAATGATAACAAAAGAGTAACTCTAAATTCTCCAGAGCTTTGGACCAAGATCTATTTAAGTGTCATACCCAAAAGATGATATATGATAGTTTGCCCTGGATTACTTAGTACAAACAGCAAGGAATGATGCCAGACTATATTTATATTTTGTTCTTTAGAATTTAAAAGATTGACATCCTTTTCTTTCGTAACTTTTTATAAACTGAAGAGAGATATAAAAATATCCAATGGTAGATTGTTCTCAATTTTATAGTCACTATAATAATATAATAAATTAAGAATTAAATGATACAAGATATCTCCTATAAATGGAATAATACAAGATATCATCTATACATGGAATTTGATACAAGATATCTCCTATACATGGAATTTGATACAAGATATCATCTATATATGGAATGATACATGATATCTCCTATATGAATGATACATGATATCATCTATACATGGAATGATACATGATATCATCTATACATGGATATCTCCTATACATGGAATGATACAAGATATCTCCATACATGGAATAATACAAGATATTCAACATACATGGAATAATACAAGATATTCAACATACATGGAATAATACAAGATATCTCCATACATGGAATGATACAAGATATCTCTATACATGGAATGATACAAGATATCTCCATACATGGAATGATACAAGATATCTCCTATATATGGAATGATACAATGTTCATCAAATACAAATATCCTCCATACATGGAATGATACCAGATATCCTCCATACATGGAATGATACCTGATATCTTCCATACATGGAATAGGAACTATCAGATGAATTACTTAACAGAATTTGATCTGTGTATTAATATTGTATATGTTCTGTGCAAAAATTATCTCTTTTGTTTTAAATTTTTTAAAGGTTTATGTTAGTAGTTAGAAAAAAAAACGGAGATGCCCAAGGAGACATAACAAAGAAATAATAATACTGATAATAATCTTGAATAAAGGGGTTGGGTCTGAACGTTAATATGATAAACATCTGAAGAAGACCAGATCATACAATGGTCGAAACATTGTAACTATAATAACAACCAAGATGAGACTATATTAGTGTATTACTACAATATACTTTTGTTGTCTGTGAAATAATGGTAAATATTTCCATACTGCTTAAAAAAAAAAATTATTGGGTTACCAAATGTATATTTTGGATATTCTATAGAGCTCCCAGTGGAAATTGAACTCATTCAACTACCTTGCTAATCATGATTCTATGGCAAGACTTTCAAAATGGATATTTATATTGCTTTTTGGGGTTTGAGCTTCGTCTGACACAAGGTCACAATTATGGAGCCTCCAATGAGAATATACTTTATTATAATAGTAATAATCTATTTAACAATCCTGCTGACCATTATTCTATGGTAGAGCATCAAAATGGATACTTTATATTGGATTACTAAGTCTGGCACAGGGTCGTAAGTAGGGAGCACCAAGATGATCGGTTAGATAGTTCCATGGCATGTCAACCCGTGCTGTGTTATTTAATTCTGAATTCATTTTTTTTTTTCAAGTTATTATATCATTTCAAATAACTATTCCTATTTACAAATAATAATCCCTTGTTTGTAAAATTATATAGTTTCAAGTATTCCTATCCAATACTAATAATTTGCACAGTTATTATATCAAGTTTTCTTATCTAATAATAATAATTTGCACAGTTATATGATATCAAGTATTCCTATCTAATACAAATAATTTGCAAACAGATATATGGTTTCAAGTATTCCTATCTAATATAAATAATTTGCACACATTTATATGGTTTCAAGTATTCTTATCTAATACTAATAATTTGCACACAGTTATATGGTTTCAAGTATTCTTATCTAATACTAATAATTTGCACACAGTTATATGGTATCAAATATTTCTAATACTTATAATTTGCACAGTTATATGATATAAAGTATTACTATCTAATACAAATAATTTGCACACAGTTATATGATATCAAGTATTCCTATCTAATATAAATAATTTGCACACTGTTATATGGTATCAAGTATTCCTATCTAATACGAATAATTTGCACACAGTTATATGGTATCAAGTATTCCTATCTAATACAAATAATTTGCACACAGTTATATGATATCAAGTATTCTCATCTGATACACATAATTTGCACTCAGTTATATGGTATCAAGTATTCCTATCTAATAATTTGCACACAGTTATATGTATTCCTAATACTAATTTGCACACAGTTATATGATATCAAGTATTCTATCTAATACAAATAATTTGCACAGTTATATGATATAAAGTATTCCTAATTTAAATAATTTGCACACAGTTATATGGTATCAAGTATTCCTATCTAATACTTATAATTTGCACACAGTTATATGGTATCAAGTATTCCTATCTGATACAAATAATTTGCACACAGTTATATGATATCAAGTATTCCTATCTAATACAAATAATTTGCACACAGTTATATGATATCTAGTACTCCTATTTAACACATAATTTGCACACAATATCAAGTATTCTTATATAAATAATTTACACACAGTTGTATGGTTTAAAGCATTTCTATCTAATACTAATAATTTTCCTACATTTATTTTCCCTGTGGATAGGACCATAACAGAATTATCTCTCCAGGTCAGAGTGGACGTGATAGTATCACGATGCTCACACCCTATTATATTGTTACATATTTTTAAAAAACATTTTTATGATTCAATCATTGTAGATGACTGGGCCATTAAGAGAAAAATGTTGCAAAATTTCTCTTGGCAGAATATATATATATGCTCCCATCAATTTGGTATGAGCTCTCTAATTGGTAATTTAAATTAACTCTCACTACTAAGCATATAAGCAATGATCGTTTCCCCAGAAATTTGATCTCTCAGTGACCGTAAAATACATAAACAAACCTATGTACTTAATAGTTTAAAAACACCAGTCCCCACTACAACTCTCAGTGGACGAGAGGATAAGATATCGGGCTGCCAAATGGTCAGTCTGAGTTCGACCCTAGCCAAAGATAGTTGTATTTAGCCACACTGAAGAGGCGTGAAATGCCAAAACACGTGTCTGTAGATGACTTATTAATATATATATATATATATATACACACACACACTAAAAATGTTCATGTATAGATACTAAAAATGGATTGAGTGTCGTCTTATTAGCAATAAATAAAAAATTTCAATGTGACCTTTAAAAAAAAATACCCCTGATAACTGCCTTTAAATTGTACTTTACTTACCAACATATCTAACTTCAGTTTTGACTGGGTGGGGGGGTCTGGTGGCTTCGACCCTCAACTGTACAAGCTAACATCATTGATCCCAGGCCCCCCCCCAGGTAACACCTGCCCCCTCGATTTAAAGGGGCTGGGCTGGGTTTATTGAGGGGGAATGCCGACGGGATCAAAGCATCTTTTTGTACCCGCCACCCATGAGTCTCAGCTTGTGGGTGGTCCCACATTAATAGGGCCTTGTGCCTAACCCGTACACATGGGGTACGTGGTAAATATTCCAGTATGCAAAAAAAAAAAAAAAAAATAAATATCATATAATATTTATATCAAACTTATCTCTCATATGTCTGTTACATAGATATAAATCTTGGTTTGAAATTGCATAGGAGAGAAAATGGCATTACCAAGCGACATAAATAAGATAGTTCAGGTAATTTAATGTGTTTAGTAAATTATCTGGGAGCTGACGGTAGCTGTGGCTGTCCACTTCAGCAAAAAAATTCCCTGGTCTAGTGCTAATGAAAAAGGGATATATGTAAAATATGTATGATAAAAAAATCATATTTTAGCTAACCGCATGCATACAGTATATTATCAATATGTATATATATTTTCAGATGTCAAAAAATACCTTGACAAAGGTTGAAGGTCACCCAAAATATTGGAAAAATAAAGTGAACCAAGAACAAAACAAATGGTTATATATTAGAACTCTGTTTTTGTTCACTTTTTATATATTTCCTATGCTTCCTGATATCACAGAAATGTTTACAAGAACAAAATTGATAAACAACTAAATTCATTATATATATATATATATATATATATATATATATATATATGTGTGTGTGTGTGTGTGTGTGTGTGTGTGTATGTAAAATATGAAGTAGATTGTTTCACATATCCAATCTTCAGGTGAGCTAGTATTCATATATCTGAAGTCTGTTGAATTCAACTGAATACACACACATATATATATATATATATATATATATATGTATGTGTAAAAAATGATATCATATATATATATATATATATATATACACACACGTCATCCACAGACACCATGTTTTGACATTTATGTCTCAGTGTGGCTAGACTTAACAGCTACTTATAGCTGGGAGCAAAACCCGACTGAATTTACATCACTCTGGCTCCTTAGTGTTTTGGCCGCTGGTTACTGTCAGCAAGAGGCAAACATTTAACTGATAAATACATACATCCGTAGATATATACATATGAAGTAAATGGAAGTTAATCCGACAGTATGAATTTAACATTTTTAGAAAAAAAAAGATGTTATAGTTTGCTGACAGAATCTGTTTTTTTAAAAAAAAATGCGTATTCTGTGTTAAAAATAAAATAAATTTTATTAAATTCCAGCATCGAAAACCAGCGTTCGTTTGTACCCCTCCTTCTAACGGTTATTTATTCCGTCTTTCCTTCATATTTTGCTCTTGATGAAGACCGCTCTATTAAAAAGGTTGAAACAAACTATCAGCAAACTATTAACATCATTTGTTTTTTCTAAAAATATTAAATTATATATATGCATATATATATATTATTGCGTATTTGACACTAAATCATCTTTGATGAATGTCTCATTAAATTAAATCTTTTATAGGATTTTACAGGAGATGCTGTTCGGCTGACAATAGTCCATTCCACAGACTTTAATTACCATTTTCCCATTACTAAGAATATCTTTGAGTTTGCAAACCTTTGAAAGTTTTTTTTTAATGCAATACTTTTTTTTCGGTGGTTGGACATTTTTATACCAATTCTTAATGTTTGGTAATACTTTCGATTAATATTTTTAAATTTTTTTAATTTACATTTTGGCCTGTCAGTTCTCTGGCCTTCTCCAAGTGATATTTTTTTTGTATTGCAAAATAAACTTTTAGGTTTTTGCTTCAGTTAATTTGATTGTTTTAAAAAAAAAAAGGACAGAAAGAAATTTTTTATTCTGAACCTATAAGCCCAATATTTCAGACTGAATGTTATTTTACTATACAGTGTAGGTCCAATATATGGTAATCTGAACATTAGCTACATAAATGAGAGTAACCTCTCCTTGTTTGTTTCACTTTGAGGAAGCTGTATATTTTCATTTCCCTGTAAATCTACACTGAAAATACGAATTTGTTTGAATCAATACACCTGCATGTTTTAACACGAAAATTTCATGTGTTCTTAATTGTGCTTGCACATTATTCGAAATGAACTTGTTATTAAGATACAAACAAGGGGAGGTTACTCTCATTTATATAACTAATGTTCAGATTACCCAATATACCAGACTGAACATTATTTTACTATACAGTGTAGGCCCAATACATCAGACTGTGTGCTGTTCCTTTAGTTCCACATGTAAGGCTGAGGTTTTTCAGAAGATAATATCGACTTGGGAACCATGAAATAATATAATATATATATATATATATATATATATATATATACACACACACACGATATTTCAACTCTAATATAAAATAAAACAGGGTAAAATCACCCACAACCGAGTTTCACATATCCAATCTTCAGGTGAGCTTGTATTCACATGAAGTGATGGAAATTTTTCAAAATGAAAAGATTTCTCAATTGTTTAGAAAACACCATTTTTTTAATGTCCTGATGAAAGTTTAAAAAATGAAGCATTTTAATGTCAACATCTTCTGTAATAAATCTATCTTTTTGGAATATTTTGTTTTTTCTAATTTCTACATATATGCGAATGTAAGTGTATATATATATATATATATATATATATATTATAAAAAAGAAGGTCTGCAAAATGTATTATGTTTTCAGAAAAATTTTAAAATTCTTTTATCTTACATATGGTGTTTCAGATCTTCTGGTATCTTCTTCAGGCTTTGATCAATAATATTATTGATCAAAGCCTGAAGAAGATACCAGATGATCTGAAACACGTGTTGCATATGTAAGATAAAAAGAATAAAAAATTTTTTCTGAAAACATAATACATTTTGCGGACCTTCTTTTTTATAAAATATTGAATTTTCTCCTGTTGGAACCAGAACAACATTATATATATATATATATTATGTTAATGGTACACGGTAATAACCTACTCGAGTTTCACCATAAGGATCTTCAGGGTTAAATCCACTGGATTAATCAAGATATTGATTAATTGCAGTTGATTGCACGTGTGTATTTATTTTGCGATAAACAGTTGGAATGCCGATTCAAGATTCGAAAATTAAAAAAATTAAAAAAAGCGGAAGTTGCATTTTCTTAAGATCAAAATATAAACATTGTTAGAAATCGGATTTAATCCTGAAGATCCTTATGGTGAAACTCGAGTAGGTTATTACCGTGTACCATTATCATAATAAATTTGCTCTACCAATGTATTGAGCACTTTATATTTGTTATATCGCTGCCTTATCATTGTGAATCTTGCATCAACTAACCATTGTGACCTGTTTCACCGGTAAGTCACTTTTTCCACAAATACCATATATATATATATATATATATATATATATATTTATTTATTTATTTATTTAAACTTTATTTTCACCAGACGATAAACAGACAATATTGGATACATAAACAAGGTAGTTTCTTACTTAAGCATTCGTTCTCAAAAAAAATATTTAGAAAAAAAAAAAAAAAAAAAAAATTACAGTTATTCACCTATTTCATTCATAACATAAAGAAGGGAGGAGAAAGGAGAAAAAGAAGAAGAGGGAAAAAAGAAGAGGGAAAAAAAGAAGAGGAAAAAAAGAAAAGGAAACAAAGAAGAAAAAAAAAAAATATCACCATGCAAAAAAAAAACTTAAGCACGTCCATTTCTGATTTTCGTCTCTGAAGATAAAGTGTTCTTTGAAATCGATAAGACAAAAAAACAACATCTTTTTGTTTTTATTTTTTATACGCATTGTATTGCCTTCAAATTATTAATATATCAAACTTTATATATATGTTTGGGTTTTCCATTTTGGTTGAATCCTATCACGGAAATATTTGATATTATTCACATACACACACATATATATTTCTTGGTGTTGAGGGTCATTCCATGTGGGATAATCTGTAGTGAAAGCTCAATAAATATTGTTTCAGTTGTATGAACGGACAAAGTAATATAGATGAATAGAATGAAGGAAAACACTTTAGATTTGCTACATGTAATATTTCAACTTCCACTGGCTTAGCTCATTTCATCATCTTCAGACGTGGATCTAAAATGGGTTGGACCGATTTATCAGAATATTTCTTAGCATATATAGCCACGTTTTCACTTAAAAAAAAACAAACACTCAGAAACATTGAAATATATGTCTATTTTAAAAATTTCAGACTGATCTAAGATAAATTTTAAAAAATTCATATTTAAGAGTGATTGATTAATTAATTAATTAATAATTAATTAACTTTCAAAATTAGGTACTACTTCAATTAAGCACATATTCTCCCAAAAATTGTCGGCTAAAAAAAGCCATATCATAAATACATCGCTTGTGTATCTACTTCTCATATTTAAGAGTGTAGAAAAAACAAAAAAATTATATGAATAGGGGAAGCTACTCATGTATAAACAATGATTGGTTATTTCCCTTGTTCAGACATTACGGTTCAAAAGTCAAGGTATTTACGAAGCTTTGATTCGTCTGATATACGCGTCTTAGGTTGCTTATATAGTGCTTGTTACTCAGAGGTCCCCCATCTAAACACTGTTCAGGATCATCGTTGCTTAACTTCAGTGAATGAATGGGAACACGTTCGTGCAACATGACTCGTACATAACTCACACTTCTGCTGAATGTTATAAGAGAAAATGTTTCACTTTTGTTATCAAACTGACATATAAATCACAGTAGGTATGGGCACTTTTGATCCAGGGAGGTAATAATTTTTTTTTCCAAATCTTAAAACAATTACTAAAAATCATGGAATTATCCAATTTTGATGAAATTTTATATTGAATAGCTTATCTTATTAAAAAACTTTAAAAATTTTGTTTTTTTATTAATTATAATTGTAGGGGGCGGCATTTCAACCTTTGGTCATTTAAATAAAAAATAAAAAAATTTCTGTCCCTAAGTTTACATTTCTAGAAAGATCAAATCCAGAAGACCACATGAAAAAATTAGATAAATAAAAATATTACCTGAAAAAACTTATTTAAAAATTATTATAAAGTTATTTTCTAAAAACTCAAAAAATAATTTTTCTAGCATGTTTTTTTTCCATAGTTTTGAAAACAATATCTTTCTTTGAATTGATATATAAAAAAAAGGAAGTATTTTCTCTGATTCAATAGGCCAATTTTCATTCACTTAAAAATTTAATAGTTTATGTTAAATGTTAGGAATGTGCCATGTTGCACTCAATATTTCATTATAAATCAAGTTTTATTTAATCTATTTAAATATGTAAGTTTAAAAATGTGCAATTTTGCAAAATATATTTTACAACATTTCTATATTTAAAAAAAAAATATTACTAATGATTGTTTTTTCGTTTATGGATCACCAAACATATTGAAAAACAGTCTTTCCTCTTATGACCTGAACTAATGATACACACTATATTTTTACCTAATTGACTACCATATATTTTTACTTCTTTACATGCAAGAATCAATTTTTAGGTGATATATACACATTTATCTCCCTTACACACCATCTAGTTATAGGAGAAAAGGTTTTTACTTTTGTTATCGAATAAACATATAGATCATACCGGATATCTTTTAAGGTGGTATCAGATGGTTTTTTGGCCCCATTGTCAGGGGTAGGGGCTGGTAGCTCATTTAAAAATTGCAGATTTAAGGTCCATTTAAATGCTCAAACTTTTTCAATAAAAATAATGGTATAACATGTGACTTTAAAGTTGTTGGTTGGTTGATTTTATGGCATGTCAAAACCCTTGGGTTATTTAATACTGGAGGCATTTTCATTTTTTGGTAATTTAATTTTTTTAAAACTCATTTTTTTTATTTTTAACCACATTTTTAAAAATTCATTTTTTAATCTATTTAACCTATGGGACACTAACAGGAACTATAAATTGAAAGAATTTGAATGTAGTTGGGTAGGTGAAGCTTTGTAAAATCTGATTGTTTTGTTTGTTTTGTTTTGTTTTATGGCATATCAACCTCAGTGGGTCATTTAATGCCGATAAAGTTTTGAAATAAATCAATTCTTAATGGATAATATAATTTTTTTTATAAATACATTTTTCTATTTAACCCATAGACGGGACCCTAACAGATACTACCACTCCGGGTCAGGGTGGACCAGGGAGCAATGGTGATGAATGGGGTGCTCCACATTCCCCAAACCTCCAAAACTGGAACCTCACCATCAGATAGAGTTTAACGTCATTCCCAGGACATGTAGACCCGCAGCCACCGCCTTCTAGCACCCATATGATAAAAAGGGGTTGGGGATTGCCATAAGGGCAATAGGGTTGAGAAAATCATATAGGTACTAGGGCTTGACGTGGCCAGCCGATTGATCGGAGGGGGCCTCTCCGACCGCCCGTCTAGCCCAAGATAGGGCCAAAGTGGAGTATTGTAAAATCTGAATCAGTATTTATTGACCATAGCAGGGGTATCCGTGCCGAACTCCTGACTCCACCCCGCCTGGATCACTACAATGGATCGACACCGGATGGTAGTTTTCAAGGATTTATTCTGCTCCGAATTCCTCGATTCTATTTTTCCCGATGACGCCTAATAATTTAGTTGATGGTCTTCGAAATTTTTTTCACGACTGTGCTGTATTTTTTTTGTTATTTTTTACTTGTATGATGGTGTATTTTAAAGTTCACTATCTATTCCCAACGGAAATAAATTCATTCATATACAGTTCTATTAGTATTGTAATCTGAGTATTTATATTAAATTAGCTCAGTCAGTAGAGTGTTTGGCTAGAAACCACAAGGTTCCTAGTTCGATACCGATCAGATGAAAAAGTGAGAAAAGTGGCCAATCAATCATAATGATGGAAAGTCACATGTTAAGATGAAGGTACCCATGATGCTCACACATGGAGAAAAAACAAAAAAGACAAAAAAACATACACAAATACATATATTATATATACATATATATATGCTACAATATATATACATATATATATGCTACATTATTTGTGGGTAGCCTATGAATTATGTCTGTATGTGTAATAATATTTAAATAACGGTATGGTAAATGGCCGGGTTAGCTCAGTCGGTAGAGCGTTCGGCTAGAAACCACAAGGTTCCTAGTTTGATACCGGCTCTCACCAACTCAGCATTATGAGTATCACAGGGATCTGTGCGGTAAAGTAAGGAGCTGATGGTAGGTGTGGCGCTCCACAAAACAATCTCCTTGGTCTAGTGCTATTGAAAAGGGGATAGACTCCCTTGCTGACTGGCTGGTACCGACTTTAGGCTGCCCCGACGACTTTATACTTATAATGAAGTAACCATCAGTTTTTGTATCTTTTAGTATCGCATTAGTGGTAGACCCTATGTAAGTGGTTTAAAGTAGGCAAAGTGAACTTGCGAGTATTGGCAATGGAGTTGAACTCCATACTTTCCCAGAGATCGAGAATAGGAATCTCCCCACAAGATGCAGTTTAACTTTAAAGTAGTAATTTTTTTCCTAAAAATATAGTTATGATAAAATATGAACAAAATAGACAGTGTTTGGTATTTTGATTATGAAAGATTAATTGAATATGGCTATCTAAATATGAAGACTGGTAACTTTCATTAATATTTTATTTTCTGTGCACCAGAATAACCAGATAATAATTTTATACAAAGTAATGATAAGCTTAATTAATTAATGAAATGAACTTGTTTTTTTTTTCTTTTTAGAGAGAAATCCATCAGAAATTCAGTCCACACCTCAACTCCTTGGGTTCGGAACTTATATTCTTGTCAAACTACTTTCTTATAGTTGAAATCTATCTGTAGATATCAGATTTCTGCTTTTATTGATTACACTATATAATAAAATTTTTTAATTTTTCTTATTCGTAGAAAGAAAGTGTTATTTTACAACATAAGCAATTAAAAAATAACACACATTATCCAGGAACAAAATTTGTATTACATAGCGTTCTCTAAGGCTTATAAGTAAATTAGAAGCGACTACCCAGTGTCACCTGGGTAGAGGAGAAAAACAAAAAAAACAAAAAAACCCAAAAAACAAAACAAAAACAAAGCAAAATGGTATAATGGTTAGCAAGCTAGTCTTGCAGATCCGTTATTACTGAATAGCAAACTTAATCCTCGCAGGATGCCCCATAAAAATCCCCACGTAAAAAGAACTTATGTTAATCCGGCTTGAAAAAAATGATTGTTTTACGCGTCCATATCAATTTGTTTAACTTTGAGATTCACAGACATTTTTAAGGAGAATATTTTAATGCTATTTTAATTTTTAAATATCTTTGTGAATATAAAGGAAATCTTTATAATTTTTGCACAAAAAACTAGACTCAGTAACAGTGAATGCGTATATATATTTACTTTGAGATTAACGGTTTTATTTTTGTAATTTCCTCCAGACATACATACACATAACTGCCCTTCATATATGTATAGAATAGAATAGATGGAAAATACCTATTTTTCTGTTTGAACTTTGCTGACCTGGGTAATAAAATGAAAATAAAAATTTACCCATTTACTGGAATATTCCAAGTAGATTCAATTCTGAAAAGAGAATTTAATAAATCAAATTATCAAATAAATAAAATTAAATATTTAATAAATCAAATTAAATAAATCAAATTAAATATTTAATAAATCAAATTAAATAAATTAGATATTAATTAAATAAATCAAATTAAATCAAATTATTTAAATATCACTAATTATTAATTAAAATTAATCAAATTATTAATTAAATTAGATAATTATTTAATAAATCAAATTAAATCAAATTATTTAAGTATCACTAATTATTAATTAAATTAGATAATTATTTAATAAATCAAATTAAATCAAATTATTTAAGTATCACTAATTATTAATTAAATTAGATAATTATTTAATAAATCAAATTAAATCAAATTATTTAAATATCACTAATTATTAATTAAATTAGATAATTATTTAATAAATCAAATTAAATCAAATTATTAAATATCACTAATTATTAATTAAATTAGATAATTATTTAATAAATCAAATTAAATCAAATTATTTAAATATCACTAATTATTAATTAAATTAGATAATTATTTAATAAATCAAATTAAATCAAATTATTTAAATATCACTAATTATTAATTAAATTAGATAATTATTTAATAAATCAAATTAAATAAATCAAATATTAATTAAATATTAATTAAATAAATCAAATTAAATAAAATAGAAATAAAAATTTACCCATTTACCAGAATATTCCAAGTAGATTCAATTCTGAAAAGTTGATAGAGAATTTTATACAATTTACAAAACATTTTTGTTAATTTTTGAATAACGTTAGCATAAATACATGTACATTTTGTTTCATATGTTATTTTATTCAGACCTTATATAGATGAAAGTTTTCATAGGAAATGGTTATGGTGTCCTGAGTTCAAATCCTGGATGAGGCTGTTTGCAGGTCATAGACATAAAGTTTGAAGGGAATAATGGCCATTTTCTAAACTTTTACTGTATAAGCAATTAAGAAATAACACATAGTATCCAGGAAAAAAAAAATTGTATTACATAGCATTATCCAGGGTGCCAAAACAAGTTTGAAGAGGATAATGGCCATTTTCTATACTTTTACAACATAAGCAATTAAAAAATAACACACATTATCCAGGAACAAAATTTGTATTACATAGCGTTCGCTAAGACCCAAAAACTAGTTTGAAAGGAATAATAGCCATTTTCTATACTTTTACAATTAGAAGCAATTCAGAAAAAAATATACTATTCAGGAACAAAATGTTGTACAGATAACAATGAAGATGAGGACGATAGTCTAAATAACGCAGATGATTAGTATTATCTGCGTTATCTCAAACATTCAGAGAAATAACAAAATTAATGTTGAATGGTGTTATACAAAAAAAGCATACAAATCAAGACTAATTAAACATATTGGACTTCTGCCACACAAGGGGCCGATTTAGCTCAGTCAATAGAGCATCCCCCCTTAGAACCACAAGGTCCCAGGTTTAATACTAGCCCTTGTCAACTCAGCACAAGAGTAGCACAGCTTGGATCTGTACATTAAAGTAGGTGTGGTGCTCCACCTCAAATGCAAAAACAATCTCCTTAGTCTATCACTAGTGAAAAAGGGATAGACTCCCTTGCTGTCCAGCTGATATCAACAATAGTCCACTCCACCAACTTTATTTACTTTTACTTATACTAATGAGAATTCATTTGTTTATCCTCCTGAGGTAGTCAAATGATTTGATACAAAGTAATCAGATTTGCAATGCATACTTATTTGATCCAGGGGAAGATTTTAGTGAAAATGAATTTTTTGTTTCTTCATGACAAAAGAAGAAAGGCCCTCAACGAGAGGGTGACTTTTTCATTTTCTTTTTCATTTCAAGATTTGTCAGTTTATATATATTACAATCATTGCTCAAAAAAGTATAAATATAAATACACAACATATATTACTTCCTAACCGTTAGGCATGACATAACCCCAGACGGGTTGATATGTCATTAAAATCAATCAACATATAATGGCATAAGAGCGTGGTGTAATGGTTAAAGTCATGGGAAATGGACTCATCGCCCCGAGTTCAAATCCTGGACGTGGTAATTGCATTTCACTTAGTGCTAATACCCTTGGGAAAGGTATGAATCCTCCCCTCCCTCCAGCTATGGGTAAATAGTAGGGCAGACTGGGCTCTTTAACCATGGTTAGGCAACCGGTCTAGGAGAAGGAAAACTCTGAATTCAAACCTGATAAACTCTTAAGAAATTGATCTTGTGTCGCATCCTGCTCTTGTGGAGGGGTTGGTAAATATATATATATATAATGGCATAAGAGGATACTCCATATTCCCCATAACAGGAGCCTCACCATCAAATGAAGTTTAGTAATAAGATTTGAATAAAGGTATGGTAAATGGAAAGTTACCATTAACCATTGAAAACAGTTATTGACAGCAGTTCACATTTCTCTGACCTAGACGATGCTCACGTGACTTTCGGAAACATTTTTTCACACTCAGAGTTGCGGAGACATGGAATAAACTGCCCGCGTCTGTTGTAGTCTTTCAAAGCCTCCATGCTTCCTGTAGTCTGCTGACACTATACCTGATGCCACTCTCCACATACATATGCACACACGCTCACACATACATGCATATTACTACTGTAAACTGTTCATGTTCCTGACACTAATACATTATTCTTTGTACTTGACATGAGACTTTGATGAGTTGTGGTGCACCTGAGCACTGTACACAATAAATTTCATTATTATTATTATTGGCTGAAGGTAAGCGTGAGAAGGGGACTGACTGAGAAGTTGGTTAGATTTTGGCCATTAGTTGAAAGGAGCAGACGTGAGAGTCATCTGCTCCCAAGATCTTGTCATCATGTGGTTAAAAAAAACCCAACTTTTCGGCTTTGGGTTTTTAATAAAGACATCTTGTAAAATAATAAAATCTTACGTGATTATTACAAAGAAACGAGCACAGACAACTCAGCCCAGCAAAAGAAAGAAATCAACCCAGAAGAAGATGGCAACGAAATAGACCCACATAAAAACTCATTATCTCCACTCTTTCTCACCATTTATATCCGATACAAAAGGTTTGTTTTGTTTTACGGCATATCAACCTCAGTGGGTCATTTAATGCCGATAAAGTTTTGAAATAAATCAATTCTTAATGGATAATACAATTTTGTTATAAAATACATTTTTCTATTTAACCCATAGATGGGACCCTAACAGGTACTACCACTCCGGGTCAGAGTGGACCAGGGAGCAATGGTGATGAAGGGGTGCTCCACATTCCCCAAACCTCCAGAACTGGAACCTCACCATCAGATAGAGTTTAACGTCATTCCCAGGACAAGTAGACCCTCAGCCACCGCCTTCTAGCACCCATATGATAAAAAGGGGTTGGGGCTTGCTATAAGGGCAATAGGGTTGGGAAAATCATATAGGTGCTAGGGTTTGATGTGACCAGCCGATTGACCGATACAAAAGGGGTATATAACACATATATATTCATATAAAACACACACACACACCATGTAGTATAAATGGAGATATTGATGTAAAATGAATTTTCCATTCATAAAAATTAGTTTCCAAGAATTTTGGGGAAAAATTACGTCACATAGTTTTAAATTAAGACGCCAACATTAGTCAGTGTTTTAAAGTCTGTCTTTTATGTATTTTCTTTCCTCATATTTGAATATCAACAAAAGCAGCCACATACAAAAAGCAGAGGCTCACAGAATTTTGTTTTCATTAATAATTTATTTTTCCTTAAACCAACGAAAGCCCTGAGGAAGGTTTGTTAAACAAATCGAAACACTGCAGCGTCGGCTTATTAAACATCATTCGTTAATGAAACTTGTGTTTTTTTAAATTTTTATAATATTACATATATATTTATATAAAACGTCAATTCAGTCAGATATTACCTACCTAGGTTTCACTTAAAGGATCTTCAGGATAACACTGACTTTTTTGGTTGCTTTTCTTTTTGCCGATCATTTTCTACAGTTTGATTTTTTATTTTTTCAAACTGTTCGGATGATTTGGCTTCTTTTTTTTTTTTTGCATTTTTTTTCCCCAGCTTTTTATTTATAAAATTTCTTTATTTACAAACTCTCTCTCTCTCTCTCTCTCTCTCTTATATATATATATATATATATTTATGACTTGAAAAGTGAAAAAAATTGAACAGTCCAATTTGCATATATATATATGTCAGCCTTGTTCTCAACAAACTTTTAAGAAAGGAAAAAAAGAAAGAGAGAAATAAGAAATTACAGTTATTTGCCCATTCATAAAGGAGGAGAAGAAGAAAGAGAGGAAAAAAAAGGGAGAAAAGGAGAGGAAAAGGAAATAAGAAGAGAAATTATAACCACACAAATAAAAAAAACATAAGCACGTCATTTCTGAAATTGAACTCTGATGATAAAGCTTTGCTTTGAAATCGATTAGACATATAAAACATCTTTTGTCTTTATTTTTTACGCATTGTATTGCCTTTGAATTTTATATTTTATATATATATATATATATATATATATATATATATATATATATATATCTCATTGAGGTTATCCAAATAGAGAAAAATAAATATGGAATTAATCAGGCGGCAAGTTAGAAATTTATTAACATGTCTACACTTAAATGTCAACTCGCTTCTTTTGTTCACTAATTTGTTTTCAGAATGTTCTAGGATGCATGATTTCACACACCCACACAGACATTATATATATATATATATGTGTGGGTGTGTATATATGAGAGAGAGATTAACAATGAAAACCAAACATTTCAGTATAAAGACAGTAAAACGAGGGTAAAGAAAAAGAAAAACGTTATTTTATTAAGAAACCTGAAATTTATGTGAAAAATTTTTAATAATACACACACAAAAAAATTACACAACATATTGAGTGACAAATCTTCACGATAAATTTTATTGAATTCAGCATTTTAATTCAATCTCCAATTTGGTTTACCCATCTATGGGTTAAATTAAAAAACATGAGTTTATAAACAAAATTGTGTTATCCATTAAAAATGAAATTATTTCAAAACTTTGTTAGCATTAAACACTTTTTTTTACCAATAGAAGTATTCGGCATAAAATAACTCAAGGGGTTGACATGCCGTAAAACCCAACCAACCAATTTGATTTATTGGCAGGGTGGAGTCCCCATGATGTAATGGCCAACATGCTAGACTGTGACATCGTAGTTGAAGAATAATCAAAGTTCCAATTACCGTCGAATTGGGAAGACATGGCAACAAACGGTTGTAATCTAATACAAACCTGAATAGTTGCAAAGTCTACTGCAGAATGACAGGGTATTTATAAAACTACACAATATCATTCAAATCAAGCAGCCAATGAGAACTCAAGGAATGGAATGACCCAAATCACCCAAATTCATGAATGGATCATTCTTGATTTCTATATATACCAACTGTCTTGGACCAATGGACACTGCTTCAGTTATACTAAGCTAGCTGCTGTTATTCAGACTAACTGACTTTAATAGTAGTAAGGGTGTTTGAACTCTAGTTGTGCTATTATATTCATGTTGTAACTTGTGTATCAGAGTTAACTGAGAAATAATAGGAAGATTCCTATTTAATATTGAACATATTAATATAATATTAATATCAGTTAATATTAATATCAAAATAATATTTTAAATTTTATTTTATATTCAAATTTGATATCAAAATATTGATATTATTTTTTGATATCTAACAATATTTTTTATATAAATATTAAATCTTGTTTAGGATGAAATTTTAGAAGGATAGGAATAAATTTTATTTTATATTCAAATTTGATATCAAAATATTGATATTATTTTATTTGCTATCTAACAATATTTTTTATATAAATATTAAAATCTTGTTTAGGACAAAATTTTAGAAGGATAGGAATACAAGTTTACGAGGGGAAGTCTCATGGATTTTTTGGTAAAGTTGCCAAACTAGTAAGTTAACTTTAGTCCACCTACTCAAAATCGTTAATGGCCTACATTATATTAGCCAATAAAAATGTATTTTGTATTTGTTCAAATATTTATGAGTAGTGATTTCTGTAAGGTATAGCTCATTAAACTTACTAATGGAAAGAATCCAAAATTATCTTACTTCGTGATTAATTCTGAAAAAAACTTTTAGAAGGTCAAGAAAACAAACTTTTTTTTTTTCATTTAACAATTTAATTCCATCAAAAATATTTGACATAAATTTAGTATTAATAGCCTTAAAAAAGCTCAGAATGTACGTCTTGTGTTTTTACCCCTCTTATCAAATTGCAAACAATTCACTATTTGAACATTTACAAACATAACACATTGTAAACTTACACAAACATTTGTAGCAACTTACATTGTATTTGTATTGTATAACTTTGTCTTGCTACGATAAAAGCCTCTGTTTTGTTTATAAGCCTTGTTGTGTGTCGTTACCTATTCTTTACAAAATCTGACAGTTTTCTTATAGAAATTTAATGTAATTTTTGCTGTATTATGAAAGAAGGGTAACCCTCAGTGTTGTTATAACAGAAATAGATATCTCTCTTGATTCACAATTTTTATTAACACAATACATCCACTCACCAAAAAAAAAAAAAACAAATTAAAAAGAAAAAAAAACAAAACACTTTGAAATAACCTAAGTTACTGATAATTGTAACATAACCCAATACATCCACTCACAAAAAAAAAAAAAACAAATTAAAAGAAAAAAAACAAAACACTTTGAAATAGAACCTAAGTTACTGATAATTGTAACATAACCCAATACATCCACTCACAAAAAAAAAAAAAAAATTAAAAAGAAAAAAAAAAAACACTTTGAAATAGAACCTAAGTTACTGATAATTGTAACATAACCCAATACATCCACTCACACAAAAAAAAAAAAAACAAATTAAAAAGAAAAAAAACAAAACACTTTGAAATAGAACCTAAGTTACTGATAATTGTAACATAACCCAATACATCCACTCACAAAAAAAAAAAACAAATTAAAAAGAAAAAAAAACAAAACACTTTGAAATAGAACCTAAGTTACTGATAATTGTAACATAACCTAATACATCCACTCACAAAAAAAAAAACAAATTAAAAAGAAAAAAAACAAAACACTTTGAAATAGAACCTAAGTTACTGATAATTGTAACATAACCCAATACATCCACTCACAAAAAAAAACAAATTAAAAAGAAAAAAAACAAAACACTTTGAAATAGAACCTAAGTTACTGATAATTGTAACATAACCCAATACATCCACTCACAAAAAAAAAAAATTAAAAAGAAAAAAAACAAAACACTTTGAAATAGAACCTAAGTTACTGATAATTGTAACATAACCCAATACATCCACTCACAAAAAAAAAAAAAACAAATTAAAAAGAAAAAAAAACAAAACACTTTGAAATAGAACCTAAGTTACTGATAATTGTAACATAACCCAATACATCCACTCACAAAAAAAAAAAAAAAAATTAAAAAGAAAAAAAACAAAACACTTTGAAATAGAACCTAAGTTACTGATAATTGTAACATAACCCAATACATCCACTCAAAAAAAAAAAAAATTAAAAAGAAAAAAAAACAAAACACTTTGAAATAGAACCTAAGTTACTGATAATTGTAACATAACCCAATACATCCACTCACAAAAAAAAAAAAAAAATTAAAAAAAAAAAACAAAACACTTTGAAATAGAACCTAAGTTACTGATAATTGTAACATAACCCAATACATCCACTCACAAAAAAAAAACAAATTAAAAAGAAAAAAAACAAAACACTTTGAAATAGAACCTAAGTTACTGATAATTGTAACATAACCCAATACATCCACTCACAAAAAAAAAAAAATTAAAAGAAAAAAAACAAAACACTTTGAAATAGAACCTAAGTTACTGATAATTGTAACATAACCCAATACATCCACTCACAAAAAAAAAACAAATTAAAAGAAAAAAACAAAACACTTTGAAATAGAACCTAAGTTACTGATAATTGTAACATAACCCAATACATCCACTCACAAAAAAAAAAACAAATTAAAAAGAAAAAAAACAAACACTTTGAAATAAACCTAAGTTACTGATAATTGTAACATAACCCAATACATCCACTCACAAAAAAAAAAACAAATTAAAAAGAAAAAAAACAAAACACTTTGAAATAGAACCTAAGTTACTGATAATTGTAACATAACCCAATACATCCACTCACAAAAAAAAAAAAAAAAAATTAAAAAAAAAAAAACAAAACACTTTGAAATAGAACCTAAGTTACTGATAATTGTAACATAACCCAATACATCCACTCACCAGCAAAACAAATTAAAAAATTATCTTACTTCTTGATTAATTCTGAAGAAACTTTTAGAAAGTTAAGAAAACAAACTTTTTTTTTCATTTAACAATTTAATTCCATCAAAAATATTTTACATGAATTTAGTATTTGTAGTGTACTGAGATCTCAACATAACGAGATTAAGGAAAATCTGGATAGGGTGAGATCCCTAAAAAGGGACAATTAGTACAAACATGGCGTGAATAACCAGACAGACCATATTATGTATGTTCCTGTAAATAAAACCTGTTATTAAACTGTTAACCCAGAGTTTGTTCTCTACAGCATTGATAGCCAGAAAAAGGCTCAGAATGTACGTCTCGTGTTTTTACCCCTTTAATTTTTTAAAACTCTCAGTGATTTTTTTAGAGTATGGAGTACCCCCTTCATCATGATTACTCCCAGTTCCACTCTGACCCAGAGTTGTAGTAGTTGTTAGTGTTCCATCTATGGGTTAAACAGAAAAAAGTGAGTTAAAAAAAAAGGTTTGCAAAAAAAAAAGAATGAATAAAATTGAGTTTGAAAAAAAATTTTTTTTTTGAATACCCATCATGAATGAATAAAAAATGTCTTTGGCATAAAATAACCCAACAAGAGTTGACATGCTATAAAATCCAACCAATCAACAAGATCTCCAGAATTGGAGCCTCAACAATGGATGCAGTTTAGTAACATACCCAGGACATCTGATCAGGTGTCATGGTCACTAACACACACAGACACTGTTTTCTAACTATCTATCTATCTAGATATATATATATATAGATATATAGAGAGAGATAGAAAGAATGAGAGAGTAGGTGTGTGTGAATCCATGTCATTTCTCTAATCGCTCCAACTCTCCCTCACTCTCACTGTTTTCTCCAGTTCCTATTTTCTTCTTCCTTTTCCTTCAAAGTCATCACTAACTGTAGATCACTGTGAACAGCTTCATGTAAATAGGGTCAATAAAGTTAATGTTAAATGGTTTCAAGTATTCCTATCAAGTAACACTAATAGTTTGCAAATAGATCTATTTGATTCATAGATGGGATCCTTGAAGGTACTACCATTCCGGGTCAGGGCATACCTGGGTGTAATGACAATGAAGCTATACTCCATAACTGGAGTCTCACTACTGGAAAGAAGTTTAGTCACTTGGAGCTCCAGAACTGGAGTCTCACTACTGGAAAACAGTTTAGTCACTCTGAGCTCCAGAACTGGAGTCTCACTACTGGAAAGCAGTTTAGACACTCGGAGCTCCAGAACTGGAGTCTCACTACTGGAAAGCAGTTTAGTCACTCTGAGCTCCAGAACTGGAGTCTCACTACTGGAAAGCAGTTTAGTCACTCTGAGCTCCAGAACTGGAGTCTCACTACTGGAAAGCAGTTTAGTCACTCTGAGCTCCAGAACTGGAGTCTCACTACTGGAAACAGTTTAGTCACTTGGAGCTCCAGAACTCTCACTACTGGAAAACAGTTTAGTCACTCTTCTCTGAGCTCCAGAACTGGAGTCTCACTACTGGAAAACAGTTTAGTCACTTGGAGCTCCAGAACTGGAGTCTCACTACTGGAAAACAGTTTAGTCACTCTGAGCTCCAGAACTGGAGTCTCACTACTGGAAAACAGTTTAGACACTCTGAGCTCCAGAACTGGAGTCTCACTACTGGAAAACAGTTTAGTCACTTGGAGCTCCAGAACTGGAGTCTCACTACTGGAAAACAGTTTAGTCACTCTGAGCTCCAGAACTGGAGTCTCACTACTGGAAAACAGTTTAGACACTCTGAGCTCCAGAACTGGAGTCTCACTACTGAAAGCAGTTTAGAACTCGGAGCTCCAGAACTGGAGTCTCACTACTGGAAACAGTTTAGTCACTCTGAGCTCCAGAACTGGAGTCTCACTACTGGAAAACAGTTAGTCACTCTGAGCTCCAGAACTGGAGTCTCACTACTGGAAAACAGTTTAGTCACTCTGAGCTCCAGAACTGGAGTCTCACTACTGGAAAGCAGTTTAGACACTCTGAGCTCCAGAACTGGAGTCTCACTACTGGAAAACAGTTTAGTCACTTGGAGCTCCAGAACTGGAGTCTCACTACTGGAAAACAGTTTAGTCACTCTGAGCTCCAGAACTGGAGTCTCACTACTGGAAAGCAGTTTAGACACTCTGAGCTCCAGAACTGGAGTCTCACTACTGGAAAACAAGTTAGTCACTCTGAGCTCCAGAACTGGAGCTTCACTACTGGAAAGCAATTTAGTCACTCGGAGCTCCAGAACTGGAGTCTCACTCCTGGGAAGCAGTTTAGTCACCTACTCAGGACACCTGATCATGTGTCAAGTTCAGCTGACTTAAAGAGTATCTGTTACTAACTGTAGATCACTACAAACAACTTTATGTAAAAAAGGATCAACAAAGACAGTGTTGCCAAACCGGATGTCTTACGTGAATTGAGAGATGATGTGATGCATATGAAGAGTTTTCACTTTGTTCTATTACTCATACTTGTTGACCTGTGAACCAGAAAGAGGACTTAACTGCTTATTTTCAGATCAGACATAAATAACAAATTGCTAAATAGATTAATTATAGTGACGTTGCGACAATCAACTGGTTTTTTTTAAACAAAATGTTTCTATTAAAAGTAATGTCGATTGAGAGAAGAAAAAAAAAGAAGAGTCTTGTCAATTTAAAAACTTTTAGTCAGTGAAGGACATTCATAGCAAAATTGATAACTATTATGAGATGAGGCTTGATAATTAGTATTATTTGGATTATTTGGACTATTGTCCTCATCTTTATTGTTATCTACACTATTTCTCTGAATTTTTGAGATGAGGCTTGATAATTAGTATTATTTGGATTATTTGGACTATTGTCCTCATCTTTATTGTTATCTACACTATTTCTCTGAA
The DNA here is from genome assembly GCA_023376005.1 of Doryteuthis pealeii. Lineage (NCBI taxonomy): Eukaryota > Metazoa > Mollusca > Cephalopoda > Myopsida > Loliginidae > Doryteuthis > Doryteuthis pealeii. The sequence goes on along the minus strand of CM042158.1, from coordinate 90,985,626 downwards.
TTTTTGAGATGAGGCTTGATAATTAGTATTATTTGGATTATTCGGACTATTGTCCTCATTTTTATTGTTATCTATACTATTTCTCTGAATTTTTGAGTTGAGGCTTGATAATTAGTATTATTTGTATTATTCGGACTATTGTCCTCATCTTTATTGTTATCTACACTATTTCTCTGAATTTTTTAGATGAGCCTTGATAATTTGTTTTATTTGGATTATTCGGATTATTGTTCTCATCTTCATTGTTATCTGTACAATGTTTCGGTCAATGTGCCCTACGGCGTTCTTCAGATATTTCTTGTTGGACTCGGGAACCATCTTGCCATAATTGGACACATTACCTAGTGGATAAAGGAGTTAGTTAAGACAGTTCTAAGTGACAGTTATCTCTAGACTGCAGGTTCAATCCTGGTCAAGGGCAGCAGTAACATAGAATAATAATTAACGCAGCTTAACACCTGTACCCCAACTGTGGTTAGTAGAATGAGAACAGGGTACTCCCATGGACTGAATAAAGGGTTAGGTTCAAAGTTCTGTGATGGCTCCCGATTACAACAAGAAGGTTCCCGAGTTTGACAAGAAATACTGAAGAAGGCCGGAAGTCATATCGGCCAAAACATTGTACAGATAATAATGAAGATGAGGACAATACAAATAATACTAAAACTATTATGGTTTATTAATTTGATTTTTCAGGCTGTTGTCCTCATCATTATTTTGGTTTGTAAAAACTGCTGTATCATCTGGCCTTCTTTAGGTGTTCCTATCTGTCTCCATTGTTGCAATGTATCAGGTCTGTACTGATTTGATATTATTTGTCTGAATTTTTGAGATGAGGCTTGATGTGTATTATTTTAATTTTTTGGACTGTTGTCCTCATCTTTATTTTTGTTTGTAAAAACACAACATTTTGGCTGTTGTATCCTCTGGCCTTCTTCAGGTGTTCCCCATCTCCATTGTTGCAATGTATCAAGTCTGTACTGATTTGATATCATTTGTCTGAATCTTTGAGATGAAACTTGATGCGTATTTTTGTTTTTACATAGCACAATAAAGATGAGGACAACAGTCGGACTAAAAATTCAGACAAATAATTATGGCTTAAATTCCTTGTTTAATGGCATACTATTTAATGCCAAAGCTATATATATATGTATATATATATATATATATATATTTACCAACCCCTCCCACGAGCAGGATGAGACACAAGATCAATTTATTAAGCAGTGTTTAACAGGTTTGAATTCAGAGTTTTCCTTCTCCTAGACTGGTTACCTAGCCATGGTTAAAGAGCTCAGTCTGCCCTGCTATTTGCCTATAGCTGGGAGAGAATTGGATTCATACCTTTACCAAGGGTATTAGCGCGATGTGAAATGCAAACAGCTTCGCCCAGGAATTGAACTTGGGTCAACGAGTCCATTTCCTATGACTCAAACCATTAGACAAACATTCAGACAAATAATTATGGCTTAAATTCTTTGTTTAATGGCATACCAACCTTTGTGGGTTATTTAATGCCAAAGCCATCCTTATAGGTATTTGGTATTGATTATTCAACCGTTTATCGCAAAAAAAACACACACATGAAATCGACTGCAATTAATCAATATCTTGATTAATCCAGTGGATTTAACCCTAAAGATCCTTATGGTGAAAATCGAGTAGGTTATTACCGTGTACCTTTACGATAATAAATTTGCTCTACTAACGAATTGAGCACTTTATATTTGTTATATCGCTGCCTTATCATTGTGAAACTTGTATCAACTAACCACTGTGACCATTTTCACCGGTAAGTCACTTTTTCCACAAACACCATATATATATATATATATATATATATATATGAAAGCAAGTAAACAAACAATGTGTTTATTTTCGATATGGCCTTTTTAGCCAACAATTTTTGGAGGATATGTGCTTAATTGAAGTCATACCTAATTTTGAAAATTAATTAGTTAATAATTAATGAATTCAGGTGGGCATATATGTTCAAATGTAAGGCTAAACAAATCGAGAAAATGTCAATCCCTGATAGGTCGAAATGTACATACAGGGATTGACATTTTCTCGATTTGTTAATTTCATTAATCATTAACTAATCAATTTTCAAAATTAGGTATGACTTCAATTAAGCACATATCCTCCAAATATAAATATATATATATATATATATATATATATATATATATATATATATGTATATATATATTGCAGTAATAAAAATTTGGGAATGAGTATTTAATTTATAGTCAATATCATTAATACATAGAATAAAGAACAACCCTGTATCATATATTCTCAGAAATTAAGTATGCAACATTAAACAGTCCACATTGTTAAAACAAATTTTAATAAATACATGCCCGGTCTTATATATAGTTTGTTTTAATATATATTCAAAGTTATCAAGTGTATAAAGTTTTACAAGGAAATTATTTACAACAAGAAATAGTCACATAATTTTCTTCTATATTAAATTTAACATTTTATTATATGGTGACCCCCCCCCAAATTTGGGAATCCAAAATTTCAGGATTGCATGTCTAGATTTGGCCCAGAATGATTTTAATTTGGTATTATCTGCGTTATTTGGATATAATTGGACATATGGCCGAGTGGATTAGGCAGTTAGGTTAAAACAGTTCTAAGTGACAGTTATCTCTGGTAAGTTCAATCCTGAGTGAAAGCAGTTAGAAAAATAATTAATTAACACAACTCCTACCCCAGCTATGGTTAGCGGAATGAGAACAGGATACCCCGTGGAATAAATAAAGGGTTAGGTTCAAAGTTCTGTGATGGCTCCCGAATACGACAAGAAGGTTCCCGAGTCCGACAATAAATACCTGAAGAAGGCCGGAGGGCATATTGGCCGAAACGTTGTACAAATAACAATGAAGATGGGGACAATAGTCCGAATAATGCAGATAATACTAATCTTCAAGCCTCATCTCAAACATTCAGAGAAATTATTTTAATTTGCCCGTGGAGTCGGCCTGATTCCAAAATGGTATTATACGTTGGGCTATAGCCTCTAGGAGTAAAGTTGAAAAAATGTGACACACTGACATAAGCATTTATTACCAAAGAGAGAGAACGACTGAAAATGTCTTTACATAAAAATATGTTACTGAAAGACTTTCTTTGTTCAAGAGATTTTATGGTTTTGATTTTCTTTTTGATGTTATCTAAATGTCTTTTGCTTCTCTACACAAATAATAACAAATCTATTTTTAAAACAATAAAACTAGGGATAAAAATATAAAAAAAATAATTTCCTTTAGAATTTAAGTTTAAGCTTTATGAGATGAGTCATATCTTTCATGAATATTTCAACAGTTCACTCTTATATAACTGTTCATAATGTTTGTTTCTGCTAATTAAGCAAGAACAATGCTTTCTTTTGACCAAGTCTCCAATAGGCACCCCAAATCATCAAGTTAATAAGACGTTCATATTTTAACTCATCACCGGTAACTTACGTAAAATGCGATTCTAATGATATTATCTCTTGCTTGCTATTCCATAACTACTCTAATACGAAAACATGTAATAACATGAACTAAGTATTTATTTAATTTATCGTAACTTCTGATTAAAATCGTTTGTTTGGTAATGGAAGTTACTGGTGATGAGTTAATATATGTACCTTCCATTAAGTTAATTTTTTGGGGTGCCTATTGGAGACTTGATCCCTTTCTTTAATTCTTCAGAATTATCATATATCATGGTCTGTTAGCAAAGCTTAGAATATGTTGACTGCTTAACCTCACAAAGGGGTAATCACCCCACTTAATATAAAACTGATAGTAATGTTCTACAGTTAGTAACAGAAGATATGTCCATGGTGTAATGGTTATCATCACAGGAAATGAACATAGCGATTCAAGTTCAAATCCTGTGCTAATATCATTGGGAAAGGTATGAGTACAACTATTCTCCCTCCAGTAATGAATATATAGTAGTTTGTCTGGTAACCAGTTTATAATGGTTGCCAATTTATGGTTGGATGTTTTGGGTGAAGTATTGTATATATGGGCCGGGTTAGCTCAGTCGGTAGAGCGTTCGGCTAGAAACCACAAGGTTCCTAGTTCGAAACCGGTCCTCGCCAACTCAGCGTATGAGTAGCACAGGGATCTGTGCGGTAAAGTAAGGAGCTGATGGTAGGTGTGGCGCTCCACCTCAGATGCCAAAAACAATCTCCTTGGTCTAGCGCTATTGAAAAGGGGATAGACTCCCTCGCTGATTGGCTGATACTGACTTTACTTTACTTATTATTGTATATATATATATATCCTCATACCTTTCAGTAGCTCCTAGTAATTTTCAGCATACCTTTTTAGTTTCAGTACTCCTTTATATGTTTCTTCACCCCTTTGTATTTTTCAGTACTCCTCACACTCTTTAATCACCCCTTTATAGTTTTCAGCACCCTTTTGTTCTTTTCAGTACTCTTCATACTTTACAGCACTCCTTTGTACTTCAGTATGCCTTTATGTCTTTAAGCACCCTTTTGTACCATTAATACTGATCATACTTTTCAGCAACCCTTTGTAATTTTCAGCACTCCTTTATAGTTTTTTTTCAGTACTCCTCATACCAGCACCCTATGTACTTTCCAAAATACTCCTTTGTACTTTTCATTAGTATTTGTACTTTTCAGCACCCCTTTGTATTTTTTAGCACCCTTACATACTTTGGGTATTCCTCATACTTTACAGTACTCCTTTGTACTTCAGTATGCTTTTATTTCTTTAAGCACCCTTTGTACTATTAATACTCCTCATAATTTTCAGCACCCCTTTGTAATTTCAACCTCCTTTATAGTTTTCAGCACCCTTTGCTTTTTTTCAAGCTCCTCTTACTTTTCAGCACCCTTTTGCTTTTTTCAGAGCTCCTCTTTTTAGCACCTTTTTGCTTTTTAGACACTTTTTAGCACCCTTTTGCTTTTTTTCAGAGCTCCTCTTACTTTTTAGCACCCTTTTGCTTTTTTCAGAGCTCCCTTACTTTAGCACCTTTTTTTTTTCAGAGCTCCTCTTACTTTTTAGCACCCTTTTGCTTTTTTCAGAGCTCCTCTTACTTTTTAGCACCTTTTGCTTTTTTCAGAGCTCCTCTTACTTTTTAGCACCCTTTTGCTTTTTTCAGAGCTCCCTTTACTTTTTAGCACCCTTTTTGCTTTTTTTCAGAGCTCCTCTTACTTTTAGCACCCTTTTGCTTTTTCAGAGCTCCTCTTACTTTTCAGCACCCTTTTGCTTTTTTCAGAGCTCCTCTTACTTTTTAGCACCCTTTTGCTTTTTTCAGAGCTCCTCTTACTTTTCAGCACCCTAAGTACTTTCCAGTCTACTCCTTTGTATAGTTATACTCCTTTCAATAGTATTTGTACTTTCCAGTCTACTCCTTTTAATAGTATACTCCTTTCAATAGTATTTGTACTTTCCAGTATACTCCTTTCAATAGTATTTATACTTTTCAGCACCCCTTTGTATCATTTAGTGCCCTTATGTACTTTTGCTTCTCCCAAAACTCTTGAGTATCTCTTTGTATGTTTCAAGTATTTCTATTATCATATCTGTTTTGAAATCTGATTTACAAAAGATAATTTTGTTATACTATTCACCTTAAAATAGGATGGTCTATAAATTTACCTGTCTAAAACTTTAAAGTTAAATTATTCTGTTTGTTATCTCATTGTACTACACTCTGAGTTGTATCAAGCCATAAAGCTGCTTTTGAATGAAATCCAAAACTGTGACTTGTTTTTTTAGAAAAAATTCTATAGACATTACATTAATTCTTTATTTGACAAAATGCAAATTTTCTGTCTTTACATCTGAGTGTACACATAGGTGTACGGGAGGAAATTTTACAGGTGGGGAGGGCGGCTGAAGGAATTTGCTTTGAAAATTTTCTAATTTGCCATAGATCAGTGGTTCCCAAACCTTTAGGGGCTAGCACCCCCTTGACTTCCCAGTAGATTCTTAGTATTCCCCCCTCATACACACATGGGAACACACTTCTTTTTTTTTGGTATGAAAACATCATGATTAAACACAAAGATGTATTTCACAAATAAAACCTATTTTCACAAAATCTCTTAAAATACTAAGATATTTTTTGACATAACTATGAAAGTAAAAATTGGTAACAATTATTCTAGAACAAAGTATAGGTTGACCAAAAAAAAAAAAAAAACAGAACCAAATTCTGTTTTTGGAGCTCACTCTGTATAGTTACCTCCCTCCCCTTCTAATTACTATTATAAACTGGTAAAAAATCCACCACTGTATTCTATGTAGGATAAAGCTTCTGCAAGTCCGACCGTGTTTGTTTGCTTACTACCACAATATATTCTACATAGAATCAGTATGGAACAATTTCTAAAGGAACTCCGGACTTTAAGCAAAGACTGCAACTTTCGGTCTATGAGTGCGGAAGAGGTTCGAGACGAGCACATTATGGACGCCTTTATTAACGGGCTCCAGAATGCACAAGTAAGACAGCGTCTTCTTGAAAACAAATGTCTTGACCTAAGAACAGCTTACGAACAGGCTCATACGTTCGAAGTGGCCCAAAAACAATCTGTATTCTACCTACAGTCTGATATGACCAGTTTATATAGTAATTAGAAGGGGAGGGGAGGTGAGGTAACTCAGTTACCTATTACACTGATGCAAACTACCAGATCCCAAATTCTGTTCTTTTTTTTGTGGGGGGGATACCTTGTATATACTGTCCAGTGTTCCTTAGGGATCAGTATTTGGACCTTTTGTAACACTATTCCCATTAACGTTCCCATACATACATTGAGACCGTGGCCGACTGCAAAGTATTATACTTTGTTGATTTTATATTCATAAAGAAAAATTAGCTAATGATATAAAATTAGAAATACAACTATTTGTTGATGTTTAACTACTTTGTTAGACACTTATCAAAAGAAATAACACATGGATTTATATAGATTATCATATTGGGAAGATATTTGGAAATTAAAATTAACATAGAAAAATGTTAAGTGTTGCTTATTGGATCTAAAAATTATTAAAGTTTAATATAAATTAAAGTTTAGTAAAAATTGGTAACAATTATTCTGAAACAATGTTTAGGGTGAGCTCCCAAGAAACAGAACCCAAATTCCATTTTTTTTTGGTCACTCTGTATATACCATCCGGTGTTCCTTAGGGATATGTATTGGGACCTTTATTGGTTTTATATTCATAAAAATATTTAACTAATGATATAAAATTAGAAATACAACTATTTGTTGATGTTTAACTACTTTGTTAGACTCTTATCAAAAGAAATAACACATGGATTTAAATAAATTATCATATTGGAAAGATATTTGGAAATTAAAATTTAACATAGAAAAATGTAAAGTTGTAGGTGTAGCTGTATTCAGACTATGAGGAATAATATACAGGTACACAAATCAAAGTAACAAGGGAAAAGCACATGTAACTGTAACTAAGTTTATTAACATGTAAAACACAACAATATAACGAGTACTTAAAGGCAGTACTTACAGTTATTTATCTCCCTCACTGAGGGGGTGCTCAGGTGGTGTAGTCCCTGACTGAAGGGTTTTCTTCAGTCAGGGTTGACAGTGGTGAGAGCTTGATTGTATGTGGCTTACTCGTCGGTACCTAAACCATTTAAGAGGCCCTTCTTACAACCTGACAAGGGATGTTACTCTCCCTACTTCCTGTCCCCTGGACACAGGAGAGTTCTAGCCCCTACAAAGTGTTACATATTGGATCTAAAAATATTAAAGTTTAATATAAATTAAGCAACTCTAATAAGAATGAAAGTAAACTCTGGGAGGACACAGTTAAGTCCGACGCATTTGCTCTCCCAACTGCCCAAGTGTTCAGTCTGGAACAATCTCTCCAGCAATGCTGCACTCTTCTCACCAACACTATCCAAATATCTTTTTCTCTTCCACTCCTCGCGACAACCAAAATGCTACTGCAGGCTTTTCTCCCCGGTCTGGGAGGGCAGGTCCTTAAATACACAATTACTGTGTTCATCCAGGCTCCTTAGTCTGAATTGCCTGTGCAGCACGTGTGACATTCATCAGCACGCGCCAATCCTCGACGAGAACTTGACATCCGGGTTACTCTGCACAGTTTAGTAATTCACATGCGTCAGGCCACGACTCACGATCAGGGGGATGTGAGTTCAATCTCCCCACTCGCCCCTGATCTCATTCTGCATGCCAAACACAGTCGTGCACGCTTCGAACCACTACGTGCGTGGTTTCTCTCACTACAGCAACAAAGAAGCAAATGAGGAATGCAATCTAAGGGTGGCTTTGATGATACATTTGAAGTTGTCAATCCTATTTTGTCTATTGTATCAAGGGTAAATAGAATGATTGAATGGTTATTATTTCGAGGGATGCAAATGTTTTAATATATACATAAAACCCAAATAAGAACTCACATAGAATATTGTACTCAGGTCTGAGCTCCAGGGAAAATGGAATGTAATATTGAAAGTGGAAGGCAAAGAAGAGTAACAGAACTAATAAAAAGAGTCAAAGATTACAGTTACAGAAAAATATTAGAGAAATTAGGGTTAACTTTATTAGGGCCTGTTTAGCTCAGTTGGTAGAATGTCTAAGAACCACAAGGTTCCTGGTTTGATACCAGCCCTTACCAATCTATCTATGAGTAGAACAGGTATTTGTGTGGAAAAGTAAGAAGCTGATAGTAGGTGTGGCGCTCCACCCCAGACACCAAAACAATCTCCTTGGTCTAGTGCTAGTGAAAAGGGTATAGACTATCTTGCTGTCTCACTAACTTTAGGCTACTCCGATGACTTTACTGACTTACTTTATGGAAAGAAGAATGAAGTGACCTAGAAGAATGAGAGGTGACCTAGAAGAATGAGAGGTGACCTAATTATAACTTTCAAAATAATAAATCAAATTTCTAATTAAGGTAGACATGTTTTAATTATTTCTCTTTGAACTGGAAATTTACTGTCAATGCAGATTCATAAACATGTCTATCAAATTTTTTTGCAAACTAAGTCTAAGATTAAATTTGGATGATTTTTTTAGAAATAGAATTTTATGAGGGACCATTTTTGGGAACTATTGGAACATGAATTACATAAAGATTTTGATCTGTATATAGATATATATAATAGTGTATATGTTTTTATTGTCCCTAGTGCTTAATACCCTTTGAGAAAGGTTATGAATCCAATATTCTCGCTCCAGCTATGGGTAAATAGTAGGGCAAGAGTTGGGCTCTTTAACCTTGCGTTTAGGAAACCAGTCTAGGAGAAGAAAAAAAAAAACTCTGAATTCAACCGGTCACACCAGAATAGCATTCAGGCATACTTAGATGATCTATTTCAATTAAAAAATAAAAAAAAATTAATTCCTAAATTTTACAAAGATTCTTTTTTTTCTTCAAGTTGATGTTGAGCAAGATTAGGAAAAAATGAGAAGTGATCTAGAAGAATGAGAAGTGATCATTAGACTAACAGATGCCCATGGATTAGGAATTTTCAAAGAATATTTGAGTATCTTTAAAATAACCACTGCTTTGATTATTTTTCCAAATAAAAGTAAAATTCTTCTATAATGGTTTCCTTGGTCATTCTCTTAGCTGTTGCTTTTTAGCCAGAAAAAAATGAGCTATACTTTATTTCCCTTTCTACTCCTCTTTTCTTTCTCCTGCTGTTTCCTTTCCCTCGTTCTTTCCACTTCCTGATCTGACGCACGCTGTTCACTGAATGACTCCCCTGGCAGGGTGTCATGCCCACTCACTTACCCACAATGCATCTGTACTATCCTATAAGATACCTTTCCTCCCCTCTGGCTTTTTCCTTTGTCAGTATGCTAGTGAACACTACTCAACCAATGTTTCCACTCATCCTGCAAGTGAGACAGCTTTGTGCCCACTTTGCTCCACTAGTTAAGTCTTGCCTCTTGTGATATCTTCATTAATGCTTTTTTTAGTGTACAAAACAAATGTTTATAGGACAGTTGTTTTTACTTTCTTTATTGCTTGTATGGAATAGCCTACCCATGAAAGTTTACATTAATTTTGTCATAATGTAAAAAAGAAAAAAAGTTGCATAAGGCCAAGTTGTAGTTGTAGTCGTCGTTAGTTCAAAAACAACATACGCAAGTTTTATAGTCACAAAGGGGTTGTTTATTCCTTTCTAGGCTCGTGGGTTCTTTTTCAGGGAGAAGGAGAAAGAGAGAGGGTAAGGTCAAATTATTCTATCGTAAATCATGTTCAGTACTACTATGCGAAACACATCATGGGGGAACAAGGGAAGCCCCATCTGCCTCTTATGAAGGCCCAGACCAAAAGACTGATTTTTCTCTTCTTCCGTTTTTGATCACTGGGCTGGAGAAAGGTAACATCCGCTTCCGGTCAAAATCCGAAAACTTCCGTTTTTATTTTTAAATTTGTTTCCGGGTCATTCGTCGGTCAATTGCTGCCCCCGGTTGAGTTTTTACCCCTCCAAACCTCTGTTCTTATTTCCTTTTCTTTACCCTCTCCAGAAATTCGATCACTGTTTTCCCAACAATCACCAAATTCCCCGTAGACCATAATAATTACGTTACAAAAATAAAAAAATAGATAGAATTATATAGAAATGTATTCCATTTAAGTAAAAGACAACGAATGTGGCAGACAGGTTAATAGTTAAAGAATAACCAAAAAACTAGAATTGGAATAAAAGACATGTATTACAGATATAAAACAATAGCGTTGTAGACCTTTTGGTTTATCTGCACAAATGTTTACAATTTGTCCACTTAACTGAAATCCTGGGGTAGGGTTGGTTATCGAAGTCCCTTAACTACGGCCATCTGATAGTTCGCTGGATAGGATAGACGTTCTATTTTGACACCTGACTCCGGTGCTGGTTGATCAGAAAGAGCGTGAAAGAATTTGCCTCTTCGGCTTTGCTGCCAAAGTATGCTGGCTCGTGATTGGTTGGTTCGATACAGAGGCTCGCAGACAAGGACAATAACCCTACCTCAGAATTCTTAATACATTCACCATCCAGATAAGACGCATATTTTTTTACGGTACAGTTAAGTCCCAAAACTATATTTTCAACCAGCTACAATTTGGTTATTGACCATATTGATCCATAATTAAAAAAAATCCTTTGGGTCTTCAATCGTTGCAAATATCGTTATTCAAACTGACACTGACACCCGATTCTCCCAACAGAAAACAGTAATTACCCAAGAGAAACTGTCTCAGCTTTTTTGCCTCCTCACACTAACAACTAACAGAGGTCGGAGGAGGCTTACCAAGAGTCACCATTTACAACTTGGATGTTGTGAGTTCAATCTCTGTGGCCTTGCGAGGTAATTCATTTTACCTCTCGCTATACGTTGTTAGATTTTACCAACTAAAATAGTTCCTTCAGCTTGTAAGGTTAATACCTATGTCGCTTTACCAAAACTACATGATAACATTACTACGCGACGACCACTGGCGCCATGAGAATTGGCGCGTATTTCGTTTTCCCTTTGTCTTTGTTTCATTGTACCATTCTGTCCCGTGAAGTAAAGCAACGTGTAAACACGTGTATATTGTACCTCCGTTAAAATACGTCTTATGTTCTCATTCTACTAACACTATGAGTCAACTAACCCACACCACTGCAAGTTGTCAGAGACCTTTAAGCTCAACATACGTTTCTTCAGCCTTTTCTTCACTCAACTAATTAAAAAAATTCTTGAGTTATGGCCAATGGCTAATTTGTAACTTTGGTATTTAATGATGACAAAATAATGAAGCAAATGATCAAACTTACTCCTATCTTGATAGTGAATGTAAGAATTACTTTTCTATTAAAACAAATAGATCTTATTTTTTTTACTTCAATTGAATAATAGTTAAAGTTATTCCAAGTATAAAAGCAAAACTTTCTTTGAATTTCTCAAGCTGACTTTGAAATCTTAAACCGGAAGTAAATTGTCGGTCTCCAATTTTTGACTTTACCTCAAGTAGACCTTTGATACTAATACCAGTGGCCGAATTCTTTTAAAAAACAGGGAAAAAAAACACAAAATGCGGAGAAGTTGGTTAGCCGGTGAGACTGGATGAGCTGCTGATCTCTATTGCCACATGAGTATTTTGTTTTGGACTCGTTCTACAGTGGTCTTATGGAATGAAGATTCATAACCCTTGTGGGGATTAAAATAGAATAAAATTAAAATAAAAAAAAACCCCAACAAACTCCCATGGGCCTTCACCGGAAGAACTCTCCGCGCATGTGCGACAAAAAGGACTGTCCCCCGACACCCAAAAGAATATCTCGGCCATTCGAACTGGGTCTAGTCGCTCATACTGGTCAGGGAGACATTCCCTTGACACAGACGACTATGACCGGGAATAAAGCCTAAATCATAAAACCACCTTCTGTTTCTGTCTCTTTCGTTCCTTAAATTCTTTCCTTTTCAGCGCGACCACCAAATGAGAACACGCACCAAGAATATTCAGGTACTTTCTAACCTTAAAACACCCCCAAAAACTTATCCTTCCCCATACCCTTCCTTGGGGGAGGGTAGGGCTAAATATATGACGGAATAAACAACTCAAAATGCACACAATAAAAAGACGAAGGAAATATGAATTTAATGAATAAATGCAGATTTCTATTTCAAGAAAAGTTTTACTCTCCCTACTTCCTGTCCCCTGGACACAGGAGAGTTCTAGCCCCTACAAAGTGTTACATATTGGATCTAAAAATATTAAAGTTTAATATAAATTAAGCAACTCTAATAAGAATGAAAGTAAACTCTGGGAAGTTTTAGGAAATATCCATTTCATTGGAATTCCAAGGAATGTTCTTTATCAGCAAGAGTTCATGTCCACGTTTTTGACGAAATAGAACTCGAAAATCGATTTTTTTGCAATTAGAATCCTTTTGGTATTGTCAGTTGGATAAAAAGGGAAATTACTTGTTGGTTCATTCCAGTCATCTTTATTTTTATTTGTTTGTTTGTTTTGTTTTACGGCATATCAACCTGAGTGGGTCATTTAATGCCGATAAAATTTTGAAATAAATCAATTCTTAATGGATGATACATTTTTTTTATAAATACATTTTTCTATTTAACCCATAGATGGGACCCCTAACAGGTACTACCACTCCGGGTCAGAATGGACCAGGAAGCAATGGTGATGAAGGGGTGCTCCACATTCCCAAACCTCCAAACTGGAACCTCACCATCAGATATAGAGTTTAACGGTCATTCCCAGGACATGTAGACCCCAGCCACCGCCTTCTAGCACCCATATGATAAAAAAGGGGTTGGGGCTTGTCATAAGGGCAATAGGGTTGGAAATCTTTGGTTTTATCATCTTCGAGATGCGTGGACTTTTCACCACTGATTTTGTAAATAACACAATTATATTGTAGACTTTTATGATTGTTTCATTTTTCTCCTTGTACATTTGGTTTCGTCCTCTCTGAGACGTGTGTACCATAGACCCAGCCGTAAACGGGACACTTAAATTGCATTGCCAATGATTAGTTAGATAAAAGTAAAAAGGTGGATTTACCTGTTATTATGTTTGAGGTGTGTGTACTTTTCACACGTTGAATTTGTAAACAAACAATTATATTGAAGACTTTTACGTTTGTTTCTAGGAGTTCATTAGGTATCACCAAAATCGGTCACATGATTAGTTTAGGACCATATTGAAGGAAGAAACGCAAATATTTTTGAACTTTTTCTTTTAAAATCTTGCAAAAAAGAAATAACGAACATAAAGAGTTGCTACAAATAAAAACAGTTAATTCAAAGATCAAATTATCCGATTGGGGAAAAATTGCTCACTGTTATCTAGAAAATTAAGTAAAACAGTCCGTTTTTTACAACACGATCGGTTTCTTTGATATTTCTTAGCAGAATTCTGTATTTATGGTTCTTTTACTAAAAAAAAACCAACTCTCGCATTGAAACTTATTAAAATCTTCTGATACAATTATTCAGACTTTTATCTATATAGAAAAAAAGTAAAAATCGTTTTTTGTCGGTTAATTTTTTAATATTTTATAAAATAAAATGGGGGGGGGGTAGAGCTCGTAAAAAAATATTTCCCCTTATATATTTTAGGAAAAAAATATTCCAGACATATTTTCATTAAAAAGGTAACCAATTCTGGAAATTTTGTGAAAATCGGACCATTAATTGATTTTTTATTGAATTAAAAAAAAAACCTCTAGTCATAACTTGATTTTGGCTACGTTAAATTTCAATTGATTTAACGGTGCAAAAATGTAAATATTGTTTTTTGTTTATAATTTTCATTATTTCCGTTAGATGAAATTTAAAAAAAAAATCATCAGGAGTTTTTTTTAGTATTTCCTCTTTTGAATAGACAAAAAATTTTCAAGATAATATTAACATTTATGCAAGTTTCATTGTGTTAAATATAGTAGGGGTAAATTTCACAGGGAACATTGGTGGTAACTAGAATTCATATTACTCAAAGTGCATTTGGTTTCGTGTCTTGGATATGTGTTTTTGTTTTCTTTGGGATAAAAGTAAAAAGGGAACCTTACCTGTTATCATCTTGGAGAAGTGTGCACTTTCCACACGTTGAATTTGTAAACGTGACAATTATATTGTAGAATTTTCGTTTGTTTCTTTGGTTTTGTTATCTTTGGGGATGTGTGCTCATGGAATACAAAAAAAACCCAATTCAAACGTGACAATTACATAGCCAATTCTTTTTGACACATGTCTTTTATAAGAGAATGTTACAGTTAGGAGAGTTCCACTGGCAAGGGCATTAATCGTGTTTTAATCTGAACTTAATTTTATTCTCTTATATTCTTTTTTTTCACCACTATTCCTCACAGGTTAATCGATAATTAATTCATGCCCCTTTTAATACATTTAAGGATGGTAATTTTCACCTTTAGTTGGCTAAATCCCTAGCATAAAATTGTGCGTGCGCATTATCTGAAATGAACTTAATTGTTATTAAGAACACATTTTATGATATTTTTGTGTTAAAGCATGCAATTGTATTGTTTTAGAAAAAGTTTCTAAGATTTGGCTGAGGCAGTAGAATAAACGACTGCACTTCTGCAGAGGAGTAAAATCACTCCCAATTGGGTCACCTGTTGCCCGTGGGTGGCAACCCATGATGCTTAAGAATTGTATCCTGGTGGCTGAACAGTTCATGACATGCAACACTCCATTTTGGCTCTTACTTAGGCTAGATGGGTGGTCAATTGGGTGGTCACATCAATCCCTAGCATCTGCATGATTGTCTCAACCCTATTACTCTTATGACACCCCCCAATCCTTTTTATCATATTTTGTGCTAGAAGGCAATGCCTGAGGATTTTATCATCCTGGGTATGACATTAAACTGTATCTAATAGTGAAGTTTCAATTCTGGAGCTCTGGGGAGTATGGAGTACCTCTTCATCATCATTACTCCCAGGTACACTCTGACCCGGAATGGTAGTACATGTTAGGGTCCCATCTATGGGTTTAATAGAAAAAATGAGTTTAAAAAAATATGTTTAAAAAAAAATCAAGAATGAATAAACAAAACATCTTTGGCATACAATGACCCAACAAGGGTTGACATGCCATAAAATCCAACCAACCAACCAACCAGAAATTTGGAGTACTCAGAGAGAATTCAGCTCACTAAGATCTGCTAGTTTAATCTGCTATCCATTAAACTACATAAAATACCCAGTTGGAAGATCAATGTAATAAGTAATTGAGAGTTACTTCCCCTGTTTTATTATTACCTTCCCTTTGTGGAACTCTTTGACGTTTCTAAGAGTAAGTAAACTCTCAGTAAAGTGTAACAGTATTCTAAGTTAATAGTATTTACGGGGATTCGTTGGAGCCCTTTTTCTCTGTAGTTGGCTATTTCGGACGAAAGAAAGAAACAAATACAAATATAAAATGTAGACACTTGTATTATCAAAAGGTACAGAAATGTTGTTGCAAATTTTTATGGTATTTGCTACCAGACTTATCTGTGAGGTTAAATACTGTTCGTTGGAGAAGTGGTGATAACAGGGGTATTCTGGTCACTGGTTGGAATATTGTTAAGACGCTTCGTCTGGTCGTTTCTCGTTCTTCAGCCTTCTGTTAGTATACTATTGTATCAGCCTTAGAACGTTTGCTGATACAATGCCTTAGAAGTTGCTGGTTATAGGCGAGGTGGCTGGAGGCATTTATTTCCACGTCCTTCCCTGGTAACTATTCTGTGATAAGTGAGGTTTGGTTTGATTCTCGCGCCAACCTCCTGTTGGCGATTTTCCCCCTAGCGACAGGGGAAGATAATTCTCTGTTGAATTTCTGATAAAGTAGAATAAGGCTTTCTTAAGCCTAACCATGTGTGTTCGTTTATTATTACAATCAGCTTTACAAATTGGGAAGATCTTTCTTTTCCTTAATTTTTTCTTGCTCACTGAATTTTTTTCTTTTTCACTTCTCTTTTTCTCCCTTAATCTCTCTTTCTCCTTCTCCGTATTTTTTTTGGGGGTGGGTGGGGACAGGGAGTTCCCCAAGGCATAGTGGCTATTGTGTTAGTATAGCATTCAATTCTAAGACTTTGCAACAACAAGAAAGGAATTAATATTTCCTTTAATTCAACCAATTTATTGGCTAACACATGAAATAACAAACAACAATATAAAGTCCTTCCTGTATATAAAGCTGAGTTTAAGGGACTTACCGGCGCATTGGAGAAGATATCTTAGGGTGGTTTCTTGGAGCCCTTCAAGTCGCTGCCTCGTGGTACTGCTAGTGGAATCTATCTGTCAGGGCTTTTGGATATTGTGCCTAAAACACTGGGCTATCACGTGATTGGTATATCCAATCACAGAGCCTCTCCCTCACTCACTCTATATACAGGAATAACCATTTTACTGACCCAACATGGCTAACATGCTAGACTGTGAAATTCAGTCGCACTATTACATTCACTTTTGGACTAATACCCTTGAGAAAGGTATGTACCTGTTCATACCCCAAGCTATAGGTTAAATAGTGCTCCTACTGTTCTACAAGGATGGCTTTGGTATTGAATAACCCACGAAGGTATGCCATTAAACAAAGAAACCAAACCATACTTTTCTTTCTTCCTCTCCTTTCTTGTTTCTCTTTAGGATGAATATAAATAAGCATTAACTCTTTACTTTCTGTACAGCATGACACAAACACTTCATTATAAACCCCCACCCTGTCAACAGGGCTTAGAATAAACTGACTGTATCCACTGCATATAGGTAAACCCCCTTAATGGGGTGTCCAGGGTATGACACTAAACTGCATTTGATGGTGAGGCTCTACTTCTGGAGATCTGAAGAGTGTGGAAACCCTTTCATTGCCATTACTCTCAGGCCCACTCTGACCTCGTGCCATAGTACCTGTTAGGTTGAATAGATTTGTTTAGGAATTATTCGTATTCAATAGAACCATGAGCCAAAGAAAGAATTTCTTAAGAAATGGATACATGAAAAAAATGTAAATATGAATGCAGAATGAATGTGATTCCCTAACCTCTAGGCATAACATAACCCTAGACGGGTTGACATGCCGTTAAAATGATATCAATCATCATTCTCAGTCCAGTTATTTTAAAATAAAATTGCAGGTTTAATACTATTCAAATATTGGTCACTTTAAAGTAAAGTGTAGTAGTAGTAGTATACTTAGAAGAAATTAGACCATCCAGACCACAGCTTTTTTATGTCATTCTAATGATATTTTTGTTTTTTGCATTAACCCTTTGTTTCCTGTACAACATGAAACAACATGATTCTCAGTACAGTTATCTTGTAGATAAAACTTCAGGATTAATACTATTCAAATGTCAGTTAATTTCTATAAAATAAAATTTATATATATATATAAAAGAAAGATTTGATATGTCTGTATGTTTGTAACACAAGGATAGTATGTTTACAACCAAGCTCATGTCCTTTTATAAAGGAGAATTGGTGGAGATCAGAAATGACCAAAGTTCAATAAAACCTTATTTTTGTCCTAGAAGGGATTAATTTGTTTTGTTTTGTTTTGTTTTACGGCATATCAACCTCAGTGGGTCATTTAATGCCGATAAAGTTTTGAAATAAATCAATTCTTAATGGATAATACAATTTTTTTATAAATAGATTTTTCTATTTAACCCATAGATGGGACCCTAACAGGTACTACCACTCCGGGTCAGAATGGACCAGGGAGCAATGGTGATGAATGGGGTGGTCCACATTCCCCAAACCTCCAAAACTGGAACCTCACCATCAGATAGAGTTTAACGTCATTCCCAGGGCATGTAGACCCGCAGCCACCGCCTTCTAACATCCATATAAAAAGGGGTAGGGCTTGCCATAAGGGCAATAGCGTTGGGAAAATCATATAGGTGCTAGGGCTTGACGTGACCAGCCGATTGATCGGAGAGGGCCTCTCTGACCGCCCGTCTAGCCCAAGATAGGGCCAAAGTGGAGTATTGCATGTCATGAATTGCTCATCCACCTGGGCTCTATCCTTAAGCATCACGGGTCACCACCCACAGCCAACAGGTGGCCCCATTGGGGGAGTCTTACCCCTCTGCAAAGGTGCAGTTGGTGCATTCTAACGCCCCCAGCCGACAGGGCGAGAGAAGGGATTAAAAACATTTTTTTCCTTAGAAAAACTAAATAAAAATATAATAAGGATATAAATCCTTGATATATTAGAAAAAATAATGTTTCATGGGTATGACGTTAAACTGCATCTAACGGTGAGATTCCAATTCTGGAGCTCTGGGGAGTATGGTGAACTCGTTTGTTGCCATTACTTCCAGAGACCCACACTGACCTGGAGTGGTAGTACCTGTTCGGGTCCCATTAATAGGTCAAATAAATCTTTTTGAAAACTATCAGTATTAGATACGAAATACTTGAAACCATAAAACTGTGTGCAAATTATTTGTATTAGATTGGGATACATGATACCAAATAACTATAAGCAAACAAAACTTTAATAGAATTAAATAGAAATAGGTACTTGAAACCATATAAGTAAGGTAAAGTCGTCGGGGCGGCCTAAAGTCGGTATCAGCCAGTCAGCGAGGGAGTCTATCCCCTTTTCAATAGCGCTAGACCAAGGAGATTGTTTTTAGCATCTGAGGTGGAGCGCCACACCTACCATCAGCTCCTTACTTTACTGCACAGATCCCTGTGCTACTCATACGCTGAGTTGGCAAGGACTGGTATCGAACAGGGAACCTTGTGGTTTCTAGCCGAATGCTCTACCGACTGAGCTAACTCGGCCCAAACCATATACTTGTGCATAAATTGATTTTTTATTAAATAATAAGAGAGGTGATGGGAGGAGGTTGGTTGGTTGGATTTCATGGCATGTCAACTCTTGGGTTATTTATGCCAAAGACATTTTTTTCTTTTTTTAAAAATCTTGATAGGTATTTAGCATTTTTATAAAATCAATTTTTTAAAACTCATTTTTTCTATTCAACCCATAGATGAGACCCTAACAGGTACTACCACTTCGGGTCAGAGTGGACCTGGGAGTAATGGCGATGATGGGGTACTCCAGACTCCCCTGAGTTCCAGAATTGGAAGTTCATCATTAGATGCAGTTTAACGCCATACACAGGATAATAAGATCCTGAGTCATTGCCTTCTAGCACATATATGATTAAAATGGTTAGGGGTCTGCTATAAGGGTAATAAGGTTGGGACTATCATATAGATACTAAGGCTTGATGTGGTGAGCCGATTGATCAGAGGGTTCCTCTCAGACTGCCCATTTAGTCTAAGTAAGGGCCAAAGTAGAGTGTTGCATGTCATGGATTACTCAGCCACCAAGAATCTATCCTTAAGCATCATGGGTCATCACCCATAGCCAACGGGTGGCTTCATTGGGGAGGGGGGATTTTACCCCTCTGCAGTTGGTTTATTCTACTATTCCAGCTGACAGGGCAGAACAGTAGGAGGGGGCACCCAAAGTAATTTTGACTAACGAGAAAAGAGCCCCTTTGATTTGAATTTAGAGTTTTCGCTATTGAGTAATTCCATGTCAAATCATCCCGGCGGCCATATCATATCACCCACCAGCTTCAATTTTTCTAAAATTTTGTCCAAATGTGGATTATGATAAAGTTAACTATCCGCCCCCCCCCCAATGATTTTATAAACCAATTTTTAATAGTAGGCACGCTCTAGTTCTCATTTTACAAACAAAAATAGGTTACAAAAAGTCGCCATTTTTCGCCAACCCCACCAAATTTGGAGAGCTAAAAATAATTAGCATCATCATCATCATCATCATTTCCAGTAAATTATTGCCATGTTACCTGTCTGAGATCAGTTTATCACTGGCAATACTTTTGTAAATCAATTTTTAATAGTAGGGAAGCTTTAGAACTCATTTTACAGACAAAAATAGGTTACAAAAAGTCGCCATTTTTCGCCAACCCCACTAAATTTGGAAAGCTAAAAATCGACATAATTCCGCTAATTTTTCGAATTGGAAGCTCAAATTTTGGGGATTGTCTAATGTTAACATAGTCCACACCTGGAAAAATATTCAGAAAAATTGAAGTGGCTTGATGACAATTTTACTTTTTTCTGGATAATTTGACATGAAATTACCTTATTGCCATTAATTACTTGAAATCATTGCTTATTTCTATCAAGTGGTAGATGTTTCTGTACCAGAATGAAACATTGTAAATAAAGCCTAAAAAGGCTGACAAATACCAATGGACTCCTTTAAATATTGACAGTGGAAAAAATCACGGCTTTAGACCCTTAAGCCTTTATAATCTTACAGTAAATCCCGGAGTAAATATTTTTCTTCTATAATCTTTACATCTATAATCCATTCAATCTTAAGAACACTAGATTAAGAGATTAATCTTACGGTTAATCTCTGAGTAAATCTTGGCATCCATAATTGGACCAGTTAACAAAAACTGAGTGAAAACAAATAAATTTAAGAAGAAAAAGAAAAGAAATACAAAAACCAGCATTCTTTTTTGTGTGTTTGAAATGGTTTTCATAAATGACTAGCAAATATTGACAATATCTCGTGTCAAATGTTCGATTCAAAGTAGAGAGTGTTTTCTCTGATTTGATCACAAGCCAATATAGAATATTCCTTCCCACCCAAAAAAAATGAAACAAAACAAAGATATATATAATTCTATTTTTTTTTTTTATTGTCAAAAGATCAAAACATGTTTGAAAATTCTGATGAATTTCAGAACTGACATTTGAATAGAACATACAATATATATATATATATAATATATATAGCATTCATATGGTCTTCCATACAATCTTGTCAACCTGACCCATGATCCAGGTGCAGATTGAAAGGTTAGTCACACTGATGGATGCCATGATATATATATATATTATATAATATATATATATATATATTATATATATTGTTGAGAATATGTGCTTAATTGAAGTCATACCTAATTTTGAAAATTAATTAATTGATAATTAATGAATTAGGCGCATAGTATACCCGCCTAATCATTAATTAATTAATTTTCAAAATTAGGACGACTTCAATTAAGCACATAATTCTCCCAAAAATTGTCGGCTAAAAAAACCATATCTAAACACATTTGTTGTTTGTTTACTTCTCATATATATATATATATATTATATAATATATATATATATATAATATTATTTAGTAAAGAAAATGATTTTTTGGAGAAAGAAAAAGAAAAAATGAGTGAGTTACAATACTAACTTCATCAAAAAAAAAAAAAAAAAAAAATAGGAAAAGGTATTTATGAGTTACAGCAAGATATTAAAAAATGCTCAATATGTATATTATATATTTATAGAACTGAATCAGTAACAGAAATTAACTACTATCTATTAATAATGAGGATTCGCTTCCGTTTTTTGTCTGTAACAAAAACTACCACTGCTTACGTGACACTACTATTGTATTATCCATTAAGAATTGATTTATTCAAAACTTTATCGGCAACCACTGAGGTTGATATGCCGTAAAACAAACAAACCAAACCAACCAAACTTGATTGTATAACATTATCAACATAAGTTATGTATTATATTTATGAAAAATATTTTGTAATTAATCCAACAATGAATAATTTGTAATATCATATATAATTATAATTTCAATATAAAATTATAGTGTTCATTAAACTTTTATTTTGATGCCCTAAACAAAAATAAGCATCTAAATGAAGTGGATTGTTTGGACTGTAAAAAAGATGCCCATTTTGTAAAGACTGAAAAAAAAAGTATACTAATTTGTAAGGAGGGGTTACCGGAAATTAGCAAATCCCTAATTATGTCATATTAATTTTGGGTCACCGACTGTAAAATATTTTCTCTCTTTTTTTCACTTTATGAATTAAAACTAATCATATAGTAAAGTATATCTATTAATAATGGAGATTCGCTTCCGGTTTTGTCTGTAACAAAAACTACGTCACTGCTTACGTCACATTACCCAAAATTGTCAAACATAGAATAAATACATTCAAAATTTGAGCATGCAATGTTAGACAGTCCCATTGGTTTTTTAAACAAGTTTAATAAATACGTACCTGGTATTATCTATCTATATATATTTGTTTATTTGATATATATTTAAAGTTATCAGAACTAAGTTTCCATTTCATTTTTTTATTTTTTACTCCTTTAATAATTTGATGATTTTACTTTACTTATGATACAAACTCTCTGATATTAAATTTCAACTCCCATCCCTCAGGTAATATTTATTTACGTCCCCAGAGGGCGTTTTTTATTTTGCAGTATGTATAATTTATCTATATGTTATTACATCATAAATCTGTATCTTATAATTATATTTATTGATCACAGTGACTGTAGGATACCATTCATAATATATAATATATTATTATATATATATATATATAGAGAGAGAAGAGAGAGAGACCTAACTCATTAGGATTGATATATACTATTTGCCCTACTTAGGTATTGAGCACTATTTAGATTTTAGCTTTAGACAAACCTAGTGACACATATATTTTTTTCTTTTGCCAAGTGATATATAGTGTTAAATGATTATTCTCGATTGGTGCGACCATTTTAGTCTTTTCTTTTTCTCGCGGCAATTAATTATGGTATATTTCTACTAGCAAATCATTTGCTGGGTTTGTCTTACCACAACGGTTTGCTAATAGGATTAATATATATATATATGTAAACAAGTTTGTTTAGAATGCTTTTTGCCGATAATTTTTGGGAGAATAAGTGCTTAATTGGATGTATCTAATTTTGAAAATTAATTAATTAATAATGAATTAGGCGGGAATACCTATTAAATGTATGGCTATACAAATCGATTTTTCTCGATTTGTTTAGCCATACATTTAAGTATTCCCGCCTAATTCATTATTAATTAATTAATTTTCAAAATTAGGTACGACTCCAATTAAGCACTTATATATATAAATATATATATATATATATATATATATATATGAGGAAGAATGAATAAAATAGAAAGAACAGAATGGATAATAAAAGATGAATTTAATAATATCACTTACACATGTGTTTCGGTCAGTTCATCTGTGTGAAAATATTCCGCATACAGAGAAGATTCGACCTTCATCAGAGTGAAATTTTATTTTGAATGAAAAAATTCGTTGGAAAAACGAGAATTTTTAGAAATGTTCAAAGAAATTTTTTTTTTAAATCACTTTGAAACGCTAAATAGACCATTAGAATTTGATACCACGTTCAATACCGGCCCTAGCTAGCTCAGCATATGAGTAGAACAGGGATCTGTGTAGTGAAGTGTGAAACTGATGGTAGGTTGTGCTCCCACTAAAAAAAATCTACAAAAAATCTTCTTGGTCTAGCCTAGTGAAAGGGATAGACTCTCTCGCTGTCTAACTGATACCAACTCTAAGCCACCCTGATGACTTTACATTACATGTGTGTGTAAAAGAGCTGATGTAGTGTTGTGCTTCACTCAAATTCAAAATTTTTTCTTGTCTGGTGCAAATGAAAAAGGGTTAGACTCCCTCACTGTCTAGCTGATACCGACTTTAAGCCACTCGACAACTTTACATTACATGTGGTGTAGAGGAGCTGATGGTAGTGTGCGCTCCACCTCAGCGCTACAAAAGATCTTCTTGTCTGACGCTAGTGAAAAGGGATGGACTCTCTTGCTGTCTGTCTGACACAGACTTTAGGCCACCCCAATGATTTTACATTACATATTGTGTAGAGGAGCTAATGGTAGGTGTGGCACTCCACCTCATGCACTACAAAAATCTTTCTTGGCCTGGCTAGTGAAAAGGGATAGACTTTCGCTGTCTAGCTGATACCAACTTTAACACTAGACGACTTTACATTACATGTGTGTTAGAGAGCTGATGGTAGGTGTGTGCTTCACCTCAATTCAAAATGTTTTTCTTGGTCTTGGCGGTAGTGAAAAGGGGATAGATCCCTCACTGTCTACTGATACCGACTTTAGCCACCTCGATGACTTTACTTACTTTACTTTACATGCGTGTGTACATCTGTAAACAACTGAATAAATTTATTCCTATAGACTTGATCCCACACCTTCCCACAATTGGAGTAGGGCTAATTTCCTACTTTATGCTCAATTCTAAAACATTTAAAGACTTCCAATAAAATGCACGTCTCTGATTGGCTAATTAATTGACCAATCATTGTTTGTCAGCCTTTACTACACATTACAATTACTTCTCCAGGTTGCCTACTTTTCAACACCTACCTCCCAAATTTTCAACACCTGATCATCAATCCACCCACAATTTCTCAAGTGAGCAGCCATTCCTCTATAATTTCTGAGGAATTTTGATTCTGTCTATCTTTAAGTTTTCACTTAACACTTATTCAACAGTTATTTTCAGTTGTTTCCCTATTCTCCGCATTTTGACTCATACTGCAATCAAGCTTTTGTCATTACGTAGACAAAACTGAATTTCTTTCCTGTACATTTCATATAACATAACATTTTATATATTTTTTATATATTTTCAATATATTTTATATTTTACATATATATTTTAATATATTTTTATATAATTTTAATATATTTTAATATTTTTTATATATTTTAATATATTTTTTATATATTTTAATATATTTTTATATATTTTTAATATATTTTATATATATTTGTATATTTTTTATATATTTTATATTTTTTTATATATTTGTATATTTTTTATATATTTTTATATATTTTTAATATATTTTTATATTTATTTATATATCTATATATTTTGTTATTTATATTTTATATATATTTATATATATTTTTTTTATATATTCTTATATATTTTTGTATATTTTATAATTATATATATATATTTTATATATTTTTATATATAAAGATTTTTAAAATTTATAGTGTGTTAGAAGCATTAATTAAAATGTAATAATATATTTTTTTGAAGGCAAAATAATGCAAATTTATGTTGAAAAACATATTTATTTAATTTTTTTTTTTTTCTTTTTTTCCACTTAATATTTTCGGCTAGCCATCTTCAGAGAGTTGAAAAATTTTCATCTGTGTTTGTTAAACTCAACTGTGATATAATCCGTTGAATTTTTAATGTAATTCAAACGCTCGCAAGATTGAACGTTCACTCGGCAAAGATCGTAAAACTCTTAGATCCCGAAGATAGCCTACCCGAAAATATTAAGTGGAAAAAAAAAAAAAAAAAAAATTAAATAAATATGTTTTCAACATAAATTTGCATTATTTTGCCTTCAAAAAATATATATTATTACATTTAATTAACGCTCTAACACACTATAAAATTTAAAAAAATCTTTATTTCAATATCCTCAAGCAGGGCCTCATTATTTTTATCTAGTATTAAAAAAAAAATATATCTGAAATGATTTTCAAAACATCCTGCGAAACAAGACGCAACACGGGATCTACAGAGTTTTACGATCTTTCCGAGCGGAACTTTACAATCTTTGCGAGCGTTTGAATTTACATTAAAACATTCAACGATTAATTTACAGTTGAGTTTAACAAACACAGATAAAATTTTTCAACTCTCTGAAGATGCCTAGCCCAAAAATATTAAGTAAAAAAAAAAAAATTAAATAAAAATTTTTCAACATAAATTTGCATTATTTTGCCTCAAAAAAATATATTATTATTTATATAACTATGTTAGATATATATAATTAATTATATTTAAATAATATTATTTATAATTATAATTAATTAATATTATATATTAATACTCAAATATATTATAAATAAATATTTTATTAATATAATATTTTATAATAATTCTATTTCTATATATTTTTAATTTTATTTTTATTTACTTATATTATTTTAAAAATTATAATTTATATATTCAAGAGATTAAGTTATAAATATTGTTGATAATATGATAACTAACTATCGATAACGCCAACTGATTATATGAACTTATATAATTCTCTTGATATGAGCTTTATACATAATATTTAAAAATCATAATTTTCTACTATATTTCATATGATATATTTCTATATATTTCAATATTTATACTATTTTAATCTAATATATTTTATAATTTTTTAATATTATATATTTCCTATATATTTATATATTTTTTATATATTTTATATTTCTATAATTTTCTATATATATTTTATATTATTTATATATTTATATTATATATATTATTAATATTATTCTTTATTATTTTATATATTTAATATAGTTTCTAATATTTCATATATATTTATATATTATATTTTTATATTTTCATAATTTCTATATATTTATTATTTTATAATTTTTTATATATTTTTTATATATTTTATATTCTATCTTTTATATATTTATATTTATATATTTTTTATATATTTTATATTTCTATATATTTTATATTCTATATATTTATATATATTTTTATATATTTTATATTCATATATATTTTATATTTCTATATATTTTATATATATTTTTATATATTTTATATTTCTATATATTTTATATTCTTATATATTTTTATATATATTTTTATATATTTATATTTCTTATATATTTTATAATATATTTTTATATATATTTTAATATTTCTAATATTTTTATATATTTATTATTTCTATATATTTTATATATATTTTTATATATTTTCCTGTACATTTTCATATAACATAACAAAGTTTATTACCGGCTAGGATCTCACTATATACATGTCAACTTTCATAAAATCCATTATAATAGAGTTCAGTCTCTATTTGTCTGTAACTTGAAACTACTTCACTGCTTATGTCACAGTAATTTCAGGAATTAAGTAAGTTACTCAATTAGTATTAAAATACAGTCAGTATCTTACACATAAAAGTATAAAAATTCTACTAAAAATCAACTAATAGTCAAATTTTCATAAAATTCGTTTTTATATTAGTTCACCTTTAGATGAATTTATGATTAAAATAGTTTTTCCTAAATATATAAGAGTAAATATTTTTTTACTTGGTCAACCCCAAATCTAAACAAAAATTAAATCTAAACAAAATAATTTACTTTTGGATATTTTAAAATTTTTCACTATTCTCCGCCATTGACTCATACAATCAACAAAAATTTGTCATTACATAGACAAACTGAATTTTTTCCTGTACATTTAACATGGCAAAGTTTTATCACCAGAATTGGAACAAGATTATATATATATATATATATATATATAAAATAATATATATATATATATTATATATAGATAGTAATAAGAAGAAAGAGAAAGAGAGAGAGAGAGTAAATCTACAGACATGTGTTCGAGTATCACCTCTCATCATGCAGTTATACCATCTTTTAGCAGCTACCTCGCCGTTCGAACCCAAACGAACTTACGCTCGCCAAACCTCTTACCCATACGGCCACAGTCACTGCCAAGTATAGCAGGCTATTTAATCGCTACATTTCTAAGCGGAAATGAATTCACCTAGAGGTCTCAAACTTTGTAAACAAAGTGAGTCTTAGCTGAACGCCGAAACTAAATTTGCAATTAAACCCTTCTTAATAAATGCTCAATATATATATATAATATTAAAATAAGTGTATTTTCACATTTTTCTTTTAAAGATGTTTGTAAACTGTACTGACGATTTTGTTGACGAGTTTTGTTCAATCATTTCTAATTTTCTGCCATCTTTAATGTCAGGTGGAACTGGTGTAGCAATCCACCAAAGGTTTCTTACGAGTGCTTCAGCATGTCTACTGCATCTTCAGTAAACTGATGGATTTTCAGGTGTCTTGTTTTTATAGATACAAATAGACATGCTGAAAGCGCTTGTAAGAAACCATTGGTGATTGCTACACCAGTTCCTGATATTAAAAAGATGGCCAGAAATAGAATATATATATATTAATATATATAATATATGATAAAGATAAATCTAATGAGTCAGACGAACCTACTATTAGTTTCGCTTAATGCTCTTTGGGCTAAGATCTGACTCTACTAGGTATTGAGCACTTTTACTTATTAGCTTATTCCCTAGCGGTTATATGAATATATATATAATATATAATTCTATATACATAATATACAATAAATTGCTTTTCTTGGCCAAATACTTGTACCATAAAAATTACTTTTTTTGGTACGACTATCTTGGTCTTTTCTTTTTCCAAAAATTTTTCTCCCCAGTTGATGTTACAATCAAAACTATTGCTGTTTTTTTTCTCACCGCGGAAATTTACCAACACGCTTTTAATATATATAATAATATAATATATTATATATATATATATATATATATATATATATATATATATATATATAAAAACTCTTATGGCATGACATTCCTTCCTACACTCTATCCAATGCCAGAACTCTTAACAAAATGTCTCATTGCTTGCCAATTTAAAGGCCAATTCAATCATACACACACATTACACACATCCATGCATACAAAACATATAATATACACATAATACATCAAGATACAGCACATATACTAAGATTTTAGCACAAGAAACTCACAAAAGTACATTGAATAATAAATTAGATAGAAATTGCTTTATTCTTAAAGAGCATTTTAAATGTATTGTATGAGTTTACTACCTTTATATCATTCCTTTTACGTTTTGAATAAAATATATTATTGTTAATTAATTTTAAACATGTTTTGGGATTA
This sequence comes from Doryteuthis pealeii, assembly GCA_023376005.1. NCBI lineage: Eukaryota > Metazoa > Mollusca > Cephalopoda > Myopsida > Loliginidae > Doryteuthis > Doryteuthis pealeii. The sequence goes on along the minus strand of CM042158.1, from coordinate 90,956,460 downwards.
TCTTCCATTGGTTTGGAGCTTTGGTGGAACACCCATTGCCGAAAATCCGATTCTCGTTCACAATATTATTTTTGTTGTTTTGGAATTCCTTTCAAGCGTAACTCAATCCGAGCCCATGCGCAGAACTGCATCAATTGGTCACTTTTATGAGTACCGTTGGTTAACTTCCGGCTGGTAGGCTCCGTGACTCGTGTTTTGTTTTGCTCTGTTACGAGTGGATATATATGTGAATAAGGATTGTGAATCATAAGTGGTATCTATCTCTGTTATAATGCCTGGAAGAGTTATCTCCCTGCTGGTTGTTGCTTGTTCTCACCAGGGCTATGTATTTAAGCGCCTGGTTCAAACGCTTCTTCCTCTTTTGCTACAAAACCTCGTATGAGCACATGATTGAGACATTGTCCACACCCTTTTGGTGGGGTTTTGCCCCCAACGCCATTTAACTCTCCTGGACTTCACGCCCCCCATCACTAGTAAGTGATTTTGTAGTCCTTTATCTTTACTCTTGTATGTTTATGTACATGTATTATTTTATTGTATCTTGTCTTATTTCTGTACTGTTTTATATAAAATGTTTGTCCAACAAACGTGTCGGATGTGTATGTTCATAAATTAACATGAATCTTACAATAGAATCCACATCTTCTACTTTTAATTCAGCCATCTTGGTTTTAGAAAAAGCAATCTTGTAACAATCAGAATTTAACAATATTGGATTATTTTACAAAACTGTGTATTTATGTTAATAGTTTATGTGATAGTTTGTGTTAGAATTAAACATGTGAATGGAATGATGCATTACACAATCACAGGAAGAACCAAAAGAAAACAGATATAATGCTACATAATCTATGCGGTTGCATAAGATTATTGTCAATCCCCTGTAATTCTGAGGAAACCCTTTTCATATCATGTGCCGTCCTTCCATGGAAAATTACAAAGCCCGCCAAATACATGAATCACGTGGGACCTTTTTGATCCCCAGTTTTCAGTTGGACGTCAGGCAGACGGTCGCCATTTTATGCTCTGTCTAAACTGGAACTCACACGTGCTATATTATTGCAGATGCTGTTGGGATTGAAAATAAAGTAACATCAAAATAAATCGAAGTCTTGTTTATTAACTAAAAACTAACAATGACACAGGGGCTTCTGATAAGGAGAATCCCTAACAGAAAACCAGACCAAATCCCCAATCAATTCCAGACGCTAACCTTAAAGATACAGATCTAAGACATTAGACCAACCAAGTTAAGATGAAGAAATACAAAGACGATCAGAAGCATACCAAGACGGCCAGCAGAAGAATAGATGTCCAAGTAAGTGAGAAGAAGAAAGATATGCAACATTAATATATTTAGGCCATAGGAAGATGCTATGCTACATAAAGTTATAATACAAAAATATATCAATTAAAAAATTGACAAAAAAAGGTGAAAGAGAAATTACAAATCATCTTCAGTTACAGTATAAAACGAGTAGAACAAAGGGATAAAAACTGCGATTTGGATATTGTCCCATCTTCATGTTTCTTGTACAACATTTCGCGCCATATGCCCTCCGCCTTCTTCAGTATATTCTTGTCGGACACGAACATTCCGAGTTCGAAAAAAGGTCCCGATCGTAGAAGTTCCGAGTCTGACAAGAAATACCTGAAAAGAACGAGGCATATCGGCCGAAACGTTGTACAAGTAACAATGAAAATTGACAATAGTCCGAATAATGCAGATAATACTAATCTTCAAGCCTCATCTCAAAACATTCAGAGAAAAAGAATAAAACTATTTTTATCAATCATAATTAAAGGTTGATTCTTGAATCAGGTTTAACTGCTGAAGTGTAGTGACGCTCTAACTCATACTGTGACATAAAGTAACCAGGAAAATTTAAACTATTTCTTTACAAGATTTAAAGATCAATTCTCATCTTAAACCTCTAAAAAAAAAAACCAACAAAAAAAATGTTTTACTTATCAGTTATGAATATTTCAGAGGCTCTTAGGTTAATTGTTATCGTCATAAGAAATAGACTCAGTATAAAAATGAATTATATCAATCACAGAAAAATTGCATATTTGGTTGTTTTGACATATGCATGTCAACCCTTTGTTAATTTTTTTTTATGCTGAAACGTTGTTTTCTTTTATTCATCATTTTTATTAAATTTTACACTGAGTTTCAGATTGAAAAGCACCAATAAGACGGCATTTCAACCCTTGGTTATTTATGCTGAAGACGTTTTTTTATTTTTTAGTTATTTATTTTTTTATTTTATTATTATCTATTTGTTATTTTAGTTTATTTTATTTTTTTATTTTAGTTATTATCTTATTGTTTTTATTTTTAGGTATTATTTATTATTTATTTATTTATTATTTTATTTGTTTTATTTTATTATTATTATTGTTTATTTATTATTATTTATTTTTTTATCTATTTATTTTCTAAATTTATTTTATTTATTCATTATTCAATACCCACATTATTTCACAGAAGAATCAAATAACAGCAGATACATAGTATATAATTACAAAAATAGATTAGTTAAACAATAAACGATGTAAACTAGTAAGTAAATAACAGTTACTAAAGAAGAATGGTATTGACACTGAGTGTTCAGATTAAAAGCACCAGTAAGACGGCATGTCAACCCTTTTAGGTTTATTTAGAGACGTTTTCTTTTATTCATTAATGTTGGTATTAATTTTTTTCCAACAACATTTTTTTAACACATTTTTAAAACTCATTTTTAAATCTATTAAACCCACATTATGACCCTAAAACAAGTTCTACCACCCAGAATAATATTACAAACAAAAATACATTTGAGTTCAGTCGGTAGAGCGTTCGGCTAGAAACCACAAGGTTCCTAGTTCGATACCGGTCCCCGCCAACTCAGCGTATGAGTAGCACAGGGATCTGTGCGGTAAAGTAAGGAGCTGATGGTAGGTGTGGCGCACCACCTCAGATGCTAAAAACAATCTCCTTGGTCTAGCGCTATTGAAAAGGGGATAGACTCCCTCGCTAACTGGCTGATACCGACTATAGGCCGCCCCGTCAACTAAATAAGATGGAGTAAAACTAGTAAGTATATATTTATCTAACCTCTCACCAGGCCTGGAGGTGGAGCAGCGCCCTGGGACCATGCAATTAATTTGACTTCAACCAGAAGTCTAGAGGCTAAAGCCCTTAAACCAAGGTAAAGTAAATAATAGTAATAATGAATAATGTATTGTCACAGAGTGTTCAGATAAAAAGCATAAGGTGGATTAAATATGATAATAAAATAATAATAGTTTTATAACATTGGAAAAAAATAATGATGATAAAAAGTCTTTAGATTTAGATATATAAAATAATCATACTAAGTTCCAATTACCATTGAATTGGTAAGACAAAGCAACAAGTAGTCGTAACTGAATACGGATCTAATCTTGTAGCAATCCTACTGCAGAATGCCAGAGTATTTATGAAGCCTCATAACATCATAGAAACCAAGCAGCCAATCAGGACTCAAGGAATGGAATCACCCAAATATATGAATGGACTATTCTTGAGTTCCATAAATACCAGCTGTCTTGGGCCTAGTTCAGTTGTGCTTAGCCAGTTGCTGTTGTTCAAACCAACAGTATACTGACTGACTGACCTCAATAAGATACAGGTATGTCTTTTATGATCTGTGGTAGTTATATGAGGTTAGCTTGTTTGGGAGTTACTTGTTTTTCCTTTAACCCCAACATGCATGGTCCTTCTTTTTTGTTGGTTGTCAGACTGGAAAGTGGTGAAGAGAGACAAAAGAGATAAGGGATGCTTTCAAAGTTAAACTTTTATTTCAAGGTTCATTGTTATTTCTTGGAGAGGAATTTTCTTCCTAAGCCAGTAATAGTTGTATTCCTAGTCATGGTTTTAGAAGAACTGCATAGAGTTTCTTTTTGTTGCCAGGAAACTGCTCTTTTCTGAGCATGCCCAGATTCTTCTTCCTGTTAAAGGCCTCCTGGGAGATTGTTATTTTTTGTATTTATTATTTCATTTTGTGCTTTTATGATTTAATTTTATTATTTTATTTCTTATCTTTATTTCATTTAGTTTTATTTTTTATTTCTTATTATTTGGTTTTATTTTTTATTTCTTATTTCATTTGGTTTTATTTTTTATGTCTTTTTTTATTTGGTTTTATTTATTCATTTTCTAAATTTTAAGAGAGACAAAAGAGACAAAGAGATAATGGATGCTTTCAAAGTTCAACTTTTATTTCAAGGTTCATTGCTATTTCTTGGAGTGGAATTTTCTTCCTGGGCCATTAATAGTTGTGTTCCTAGTTACAGTCTTAAGAACTGCTTAAAGTTTCTTTTTGGTGCCAGGATACCTTTCTTTTCTGAGCATACCCACATGGTTAGAGGCCTTCCAGGAGATTATTTTTTTGTATTTATTTCTTTATTTATTTTATTTTTTAGTTATTATTTTATTTGGTTTTTATTTTTTAGTTATTATTTTTTATTGGTTTTATTTTTAGTTATTATTTTGTTTGGTTTTATTTTTTAGTTATTATTTATTTGGTTTTATTTTTTAGTTATTATTTTATTTGGTTTTATTTTTAGTTATTATTTTTTTGTTTTATTTTTAGTTATTATTAATTTGGTTTTATTTCTTAGTTATTATTTTGTTTGGTTTATTTCTTAGTTATTATTTTGTTTGGTTTTATTCTTAGTTATTATTTTGTTTGGTTTATTTTTTAGTTATTATTTTGTTTGGTTTTATTTTTTAGTTATTATTTTATTGGTTTTATTTCTGTTATTATTTTTTGGTTTTATTTTTTAGTTATTATTTTGTTTGTTTTAATTCTTAGTTATTATTTTGTTTGGTTTTTTATTATTTTATTTGGTTTTATTTCTATTATTATTTTATTTGGTTTTATTTCTTATTATTTTATTTGGTTTATTTTTTTATTATTTTTTTTTGGTTTTTTTTTTATTATTATTTTATTGGTTTATTTTTAGTTATTATTTATTTGGTTTTATTTTTTAGTTATTATTTTATTTGTTTTATTTTTTAGTTATTATTTTATTTGGTTTTATTTTTTAGTTATTATTTTATTTGGTTTATTTTTTAGTTATATTTATTGGTTTTATTTTTTAGTTATTTTTATTTGGTTTTATTTTTTTAGTTATTATTTTATTTGGTTTTATTTTTTAGTTATTTTTTGTTTTGGTTTATTTTTTAGTTATTTTTGTTTGGTTTTATTTTAGTTATTATTTTGTTTGGTTTTATTTTTAGTTTATTTTATTTTGGTTTTATTCATTATTCAATACCCACAGTTATTTCACAGGAAGAATCAAATAACAGCAAATACATAGTTATAATACAAAAATAGACTTAGTTAAATAATACAACGGAGTAAAACTAGTAAGTAAATAACAGTACTAAAGAAGAATGTATTAACACTGATTGTTCAGATAAAAAGCACCAATAACACAGAGAAAATATGATACCAAATTAATAGTAGCTTCGTAACATCAGAAAAAATTATGATGATAAAAATCTGGTATGTCTTTTTGTAATCTATGATAGTTATTTCACACCTGTAATTTTGTTTATATCTTGCTATGACTCAGACGTAGCGAACCAGACATTTAACCTCTTTTGAGTTTTATTGTTAGTAGTGATTTACATGCAGTCAGTCCGTACCAGATATATTTTGGATAACATACAATCTTCCCATAATAGGTTATAACAGATGACTATCAACACCCACGCTGACATGTGACCTTCCTTCATTTTTGTTTGGCTTCGTGATAGGTGGATGCAAAATTTGGGTTATGCCAACAGAAGACAAAATAAAATAAGTGTGAATTAAAATTATTTAAAGTTACACCATTAAAGTGAAAATAAAATTTACAGGTAATCTTAAAGACTATCAATATAATCTAGAAGTTATGTTAAAAACTGCCAATAAAATCTGGAATCCTTATTAAAAACTTCCAACAAAATCTAGAAGCAATGTTAAAACTAGTCTTATAAAATAGAAGTAATGTTAAAATCTATCAATAAAATCTAGAAGTAATGTTAAAATCTATCAATAAAATCTAGAAGTAATGTTAAAATCTGTCAATAAAATCTAGAAGTAATGTTAAAATCTGTCAATAAAATCTAGAAGTTATGTTAAAATCTGTCAATAAAATCTAGAAGTTATGTTAAAATCTATCAATAAAATCTAGAAGACATGTTATAATCTATCAATAAAATCTGGAATCTTTATTAAAAACTTCCAATAAAATCTAGAAGCCATGTTAAAATTATCAATAAAATCTAGAAACAATGTAAAAATTATCAATAAAATCTAGAAGCCATGTTAAAAACTGTCTTATAAAATGGAGGCATGTGATGAAATGGTTAGTTTGTAGGAAATGGACTTGTCAACCCAAGTTCTGAACAAGGCTGTTTACATTTCACATAGCACAAATCCGTTTGGGAATGGTATGCCTCCAGCTACAAATAAATAGCAGGGCAGACTGAGCTCTTTAACCATGGTTAGGTAACCAGTCTAGAAGAAAGAAAACTCTGAATTCTAACCTGTTAAACTCTGCTTAAGAAATTGAACTTGTGTCACATCCTGCTCGTGGGGGTGGGGGTGGGGTTGGGTTGGAAAATATCTATAAAATCTACAAGTAATGTTAAAAACTATCAATAAGAAGGAGCAGATGAAATAATATTTATAATGAAACATGTACTGACTTAGAATATGGAGATAAAAAGCTAAAATAATGTAATGTTAAATTAGTAGTAAAATAATATTAATAATGAAGAGTGTATTGACTGAGAGTGTTATGATTAGAGGAAACTATAAACTCACATGTACACACACACACACCACTCATTTCTACAGATATTTTTCTTTATGGCATGTTCCTGTTTTGCCCGCCATTATCTGTGAGAGACACATGCGCTGGCTTGGTCACAACAGGAGTATTGTGTTAGTATAACATTCAATTCTAAGACTAACAACAACAAGAAAGGAATTAATATATCCTTTAATTCAAACAATTTATTTGCTAGGCATAAAACACAAACAACAATATAAAGTCCTTCCTGTATATAAAGTTGAGTTTAAGGGACTTACCGGCGCGTTGGAGAAGAGTTATTAGGGTGGTTTCCTGGAGCCCCTGAATTCGTTGCCTCGTGGCACCGCGGGTGTATTCTGTCTGACTACTTTTTGGATATTGCGCCAAAACTCTGGGCTATCACGTGATTGGTAAATCCAATCACAGAGCCTCTCCCTCATTCACTCTATATACAGGAATAACCATTTTACTGACCCAACAGGAGGATGGACAAAGGCCACATCTCCAAAGATCTACTGTATGGTGAATTAGTAGAGGGCACCCGACCAGTAGGGAGTACTTTAAAGATGTCTGCAAGAGGGATATGAAGATGTGCCACATCAACACCAACACATGGGAGGCTTGTGCAAAAGACCGTGCGACCTGGAGTCTCCTCGTCAAACAAGGAACGAAAAGGAGTGAAAAAAAGAGGAAAGTAGCTGCCGCAGAAAAGAGAGCCAAAAGGAGGGAGAGACAACAGCAACTCCATCAAGCATCACTGTTTGTTTGCAGTCACTGCACCTGAGATTGCCATTCAAAAATTGGTCTGTTCAGCCACTTACGCAGTTGCAGATAAAATAAATAAAAGAATAAAAATAAAAGGTGGACACTACGCCATCGTCTTTAGTAGACGGACGGATGCCAACACAACATACCATTTAAATCTTTAATCTTTTTTTAAAACCTTTTCTTGTTGTTGTATTTGGTGTTTTAGTATAAGTATTTACCCAACCCCTCCACCATAAGCAGGACGTGACACAAGGTCAATTTTTAAGCAGAGTTTAATAGCTTTGAATTCAGAGTTTTCCTTCTAGACTGGTTGCAATACAAAGTTTAAAGATCACAGTCTTCCCTAATACTTAACTGAGAATAGGGAAATGCAAGTTTGCAAAGTGAATTAATTTTTTAAAAATACGGCTACAGAATTAAAAAGCACAACATTAAAATCATTTTGGAAGATTCTTAAGAAAGGAAACGTTGACCTAATTTAAATTTATTAAGAGCCAAGATGTTGGCTGGGCTAGCTGCTTATAAAACTTAAGATACAAATACATTTTGCACTCTCTAAATCCCTCTCTTTACACACACAGAGAAACTAACATATATAACAAGGAGGTAATCAAGATGGACATAGAGAGGGGGAAAGTGACAAGCTGAATGTGGAGTAAGAGAAGGGTCAATTTTTGACTTGCAAATTGCGACTAATTAGAACCAATTAAATTGGATTTTTTTTCCAAACATAACTCAACATTAGAACTAAGGAATATTTTGATATGAATTTTGTGTCATTAAACTAAATGGGAAAAAGCCTTTAGGAGACAAACATTGATTGAGTCAGCTTTAGTCTTATATATATATAATATATATATATATCAGCTTGACAGTCAAGGTTTCGAGTCACACACGGAGCCGTCTCCTATGTCTATAACCTTGCTGATGAGACCTAATAGGTCGAAATGTACATTCAGGGATTGACATTTTCTCGATTTGTTTAGCCTTACATTTGAACATATATGCCCGCCTAATTTCATTAATTATTAACTAATTATTTTTCAAAATTAGGTATGACTTCAATTAAGCACATATTCTCCAAAAATTGTCGGCTAAAAAGCCATATCTAATAAACACATTGTTTGTTTACTTACTCTTATATATATATATATATATATATATACAAGTTTCGTTAAACTGTACAGACAATTGCTGTCGGACAAGTTTTTCATTGGTCCGTTCCAATTTTCGGGCCATCTTTCTGGTGTCGGGGTGTAACTGGTATAACAGTCCCCCAAAGGTTTCCAAACGAGCGCTTTCGGCAATACAATTTGCTATCCTCAGGTGTGAAACGATGGTATGATTTCTAACCGAATATACACGCGCACTACATAAAGAAAAAAACAAACAAAAACTTCAAATAATCGAAGCTTTATATATCAAACAAAATAAACCTACCTTAAACAAAATAAACTTTGAAATAAGTCAACATATTCTCAAATGTTTATCATTTTCCGCCTACCCTCCTTCCTCTATAACCCTCCCATTCTCACAACTTGTGCCCCCCTCCCACATAAAATTACCGCAAAGCTTGCTCGAACCACTACCATTCCTACAACCTCCTACTACCAATGGTTATTACCCCCCACTTCTAATTTCTTGCTACTACTCGTTCTCGTTAAAAACGAGACACGAAATCATACCATCGTTTCACACCTGAGGATGGCAAATTGTATTGCCGAAAGCGCTCGTTTGGAAACCTTTGGTGGACTGTTATACCAGTTACACCCCGACACCAGAAAGATGGCCCGAAAATTGGAACGGATCAATGAAAAACTTGTCCGACAGGAATTGTCTGTACAGTTTAACGAAACTTGTATAAAAGAAAAAATGCTGCCAAAATACACTTTATATATATATATATATATATATATATATATATATAAAGTCTGTCTGAAAAGTAATGAGACTGAGTGGTTTGTGTGAGTTATGGGGGAAAGAGAGATAAGTGGATTGTGTCATCATTTAACTCGATATCTTGGCAGGACATTACTGTAATCTTAGATTTCTGCAACAATCGCATTTTTTTCACATGCTTTTTTTTTACGCCTCCTCTTTTTCTCGGTGTTCAGTTATGAGCATTGAGAAACAAACAATGAACACCAAGCAATAAATAAACCTGAAAGTTTTGGTTTTTAATGTTATATTTAGGACATATCTCCATTTTTCGGTGGGTAAAACTCCGTCACAATTACTTAAAATACTTCAGCAAGTGTATGGAGATAACATCAGGTCACGCTCACGTGGTTTTGGGTGGCAAAAGATGTTCAAAGAGAAACGTGGGGAAGTGGAATATGACTCCAGGCAAGACCAGCTAGATACTCTATATCGGTGGCCTCGCTCCAGGACCGGGAGGCCTTCAACAAGCTGGACTGAGGTCAACGGCGAGTGGGTAAGGCAGGTGTTGAGTGGCGATCGTCAGTTGAGTGTGCGAATGACCCCCAAGTCGGCTGGACATGAAAAAGGAGAGTGTTTGGAAGATTATCATCGAAGATTTGGGCATGCGGAATGTTCGCGCGAAAATGGTGCCAAGACTGCTGAATGATGATCAGAAGGAGCGTCACATGCAGGTGTGCCATGATATTATCAAACGTTTTCAAGCTGGTCCTTTGTGGATCACATCCCTACTTCTCCACATAGTCACCGTTTCTCTCAATAGCAATGTTCCACCTTCAAATGAGAGCATGTATCCCCGCCCCGTACAATTCTGTTGGCTTTTCTTTAAACTGAAATTCATTTTGAGAGACTATGTGGAGAAGTAAGGATGTGATCCACAGAGGACCAGCTTCATTTTGATGTATGAACCATGTTCTTGTGTTGGTACCTATACCTGTCCCAAACAAAATGGCATTACTTTTTGACTCACCCTAGTAGATTATTACTTCAACTTGTGTCGCTTTCTTTCTTACACTCTCTCACTCAGTCTCTATCTTCTCTCACTTTCTCTCTTTCTTTCTCTTCCCCCCCTCTCTTTGTAGAGTCATCACTGGTGAGGAGGTGTGGATTTTTGAGGACGCCTCGGAAACCAAACGCCAGAACCATCAGTGGAAGCTCCTCGACGTCACCGAGGCCGAAGAAAATAAGACAAAGTCAAAAGTCAGTGATGTTGATTACGTTCTTCGATGTGAGGAACATTGTCCAGGTTTGGTTTGTTTGTTTTGTTTTGTGGCATATCAACTTCAATGGGTCATTTGATGCCGATAAAGCTTTGAAATAAAGCCTTTCTTAATGCTTAAAAAGTGACCTTGGGTCATGTCCTGCTTATGGCAGAGGGGTTGGGTAAATACATATACTAAAACACCAAATACAACAACAGGAGAAGGTTTTTAAAAAGATTAAAGATTTAAATTGTATGTTATTTTCTATAAAACAGGAATATGTCTCAAAGAAAAATATCTGTAGAAATGAGTGGTGTGTGTGTGTGCATGTGAGTGCACACATTTGTTTTTTGTTAAAAAAATTTTTTTTTACGGCATATCAACCTCAGTGGGTCATTTAATGCCGATAAAGTTTTGAAATAAAGTCATTCTTAATGGATACACAATCTTTTTAATAAATACATTTTTCTATTTAACCCATAGATGGGATCCTAACAGGTACTACCACTCCGGGTCAGAGTGGACCAGGGAGCAATGGGGATGAAGGGGTGCTCTACATTCCCCAAACCTCCAGAACTGGAACCTCACCATCAGAGTTTAACGTCATTCTCAGGACATGTAGACCTTCAGCCACCGCCTTCTAGCACCCATATGATAAAAAGGGTTGGGGCTTGTCATAAGGGCAATAGGGTTGGGGCAATCATGAAAGGGCCAAAGTGGAGTATTGCATGTCATGAACTGCTCAACTACCTGGGTTCTATCCTTAAACATCACGGGTCGCCACCCACGGCCAACAGGTGGCCCAATTGGGGGAGTCTTACCCCTCTACAAAGGTGCAGTCGGTGCATTCTAACGCCCCAGGCGACAGGGCGGAACATTGTCCAGAGATAGTTCTTGCCATAAGGTCAGATGATCAATCCGCAAGTCTACAAGGGGATCCTGCGGCATATGCTCTGCTTAGTGCGTGAGAAGAGACGAGTATTGTGGTAGGACTAAAGTCAAAGTGATGTTGATAACGTTCTTCGATGTGAGGAGTATCGTCCATAGCGGGTTCCTGCCACAGGGTCAGAAAATCAATCCCCAAGTCTACAAGGAGACCCGAGAGTGTTTGTTAAATAAATTTCAGCTTCGCTCAGTACGCGAAAAGAGACAAGAGTTGTGGCAGGACAAATCGTGACCTTTTTCTTTTTCCCAAGTTGAAGGGACTCATCAAGGGGATCCGTTTTGAATGCGTAGAGGCTACCAAGAGGTCCGTAACAACGGAGTTGGGAGACATTCTTGAAGAATTCTCTCGGCAGTGAAGAGAAGCGTGCCAGAGAAGGACGGGGAAGGGCATTAGACTTGGAGGAAAAAGCATTTATTTTTTTCAAATAAACTTGGCAGAACTATTTATTCGTATTATGTGTATTATTCGGACTATTGTCTTCATTGTTATCTGTACAACGTTTCGGCCGATATGCCCTCCGGCCTTCTTCAGGTATTTCTTGTCGGACTCGGGAACTATCTCGGACGCGGGGACCTTCTTTTCGAACTCGGGAACCTTCTTGTCGTAATCGGGAGCCATCACGGAACTGTGAACCTAACCCTTTATTCAGTCCACGGGGGTATCCTGTTCTCATTCCACTAACCATAGTTGGGGTAGAGGCGTTAAGCTGTGTTAATTATTATTCTATGTTACTGCTGCCTCTGACCAAGATTGAACATGCAGTCTAGTCGAGTTGGGAGACATTCTAGAAGAATCCTCTCAGCAGTGCAGAGAAGCGAAAGGACGGGGAAGGGCATTAGACTTGAGGCATTAGACTTGAGGGGGGCATTACTTTGGAGGAAAAAGCATTTATTTTATTGTTTGGATTTGAAATTAATTGATTTTGACAACAGTCTCTTTACTTTTCAGACGCACCTCGTATATTCACTTCCCACCTATCAAACCATCCAAGTAGGGCGAAACCCCCTTTTATGATTTGATGAATAGCCAGACTATGAATGATACAAGTAAGTAAAGTAGGCGGAGTGTCCTATTGTCAATATCAGACGAGACATGCTGAGTACTACCGGGGGCGGAGGGTGGGGTAAGGATGAATTCAGATGTCACGGTCTCTTATGGACTCCTACACATGGAGATAACAGTGTTAAGCCGACCAGTAAAATCTCACATTCATCAGCTCTGTGCTGACACTAGGTGTCGTTTAGAGGACCTACCAAGAACGATGGCCGGCACGCGAGTAAATAGTACTTAATTATCAGTACACCTAGTTCTCAACCACCTTATTAATAGACCACTCATACTTACAACTAGTATTGCACTATTAGCTGACAAGAGAGAGAGAGAGAGAGAGAGAGAGAGAGAGAGAGAGAGAGAGAGAGAGAGAGAGAGAGAGAGAGAGGATATATTCTGAAGTTTGTATTTGGTATATTATCGCAGTAGTAATTGGTACATCAATAGTAATCCGTCTGTCGTGGTGTCGTCTAGCGAGTAAAGTTAGCTGGTAAGCATAAGGTCGTCGGCTATCGAGTAAGTGTAGGTATTAGGTTTATTTTCCCAGTACCCCACTCGTACCGAGTCAGGCACGAAGGCCCTATTTATGTGGGACCACCCACAAGCCGAGACTCATGGGTGGCGGGTAGAAAATTGCGTCGATCCCGTCGGCATTCCCCCTCAAGGGGGCGCCTCAGGCGCTGGGCAATAAACCCAGCCCTGCCCCTTTAAGTCAAGGGGGCAGGTATTGCCTGGAGGGATGGCCCTCTGGGATCGACGCTATTAATTTACCATCTCACCGGTCCAGTAGCCAAAGCTCACTGGACCCCCGTCCCGAAAGACGGGTTGTAGGCATTAGGTAGAGAACCAACACAGTGTCGACTATTTATACATGACACTGTCCAATTAGATTATAGTCAGGGGGTACCAAGGTATTTACATATTCATTATATCAGATACGATATTTTTTCAACAACTCTGGATGATATTTGATCTACTTCCCTATTCAATGCGAATCCAACAGTCATACAGTACACACGCTGACTGAGTGGTGTCTCATTTTTGATTAAGTAACCTAACAGAAGAGCATCTGTTCATGCCTGCGCAGTAAGGTCCCTTCTGATTTGTTACCAAGCTAGATTAAGATTGCTCTAAAGATATTCAAAATTAGTGGATACTTTCCAAACTGATCTCATCCAACCCAGATAAACACTTTTTTTTTTTCAAATAAACTTGGCAGAAATATTTATTCGTATTATTTGTATTATTCGGACTATTGTCTTCATTTTCATTGTTATCTGTACAACGTTTCGGCCGATGTGCCCTCCGGCCTTCTTCAGGTATTTCTTGTCGGACTCGGGAACCATCTCCGACGCGGGTATATGGACTGAATAAAGGGTTAGGTTCACAGTTCTGTGATGGCTCCCGATAACGACAAGAAGGTTCCCGAGTTCGAAAAGAAATACCTGAAGAGAGAGAGAGAGAGAGAGAGAGAGAGAGAGAGAGAGAGAGAGAGAGAGGGGGGGTATATCCTGAAGTTTACGATATTTTTTCAACAACTCTCGATGATATTTGATCTACTTGCCTATTCAATGCGAATCCAACAGTCATACAGTACACACGCTGACTGAGTAACCTAACAGAAGAGCATCTCTTCATGCCTGCGCAGTAAGGTCCCTTCTGATTTGTTACCAAGTTAAAGATTAAGATTGTTCTTAAGATATTCAAAATTAGTGGATACTTTCCAAACTGATCTCTTATATCTCATCATCCAAACCAGACACCGTCCTGTCGGCTGGGGCGTTAGAATGCACCGACTGCACCTCTGCAGAGGGGTAAGACCCCCCCCCCCCCAATGGGCCACCTGTTGGCCGTGGGTGGCGACCCGTGATGCTTAAGGATAGAACTCAGATTATCCTTGTATTCGCTCTACAATTTTTTTAGTTGTTAAAATTCCTAGCATAAAATTGTGCGTGCGCATTATCTGAAATGAACTTAATTGTTATTAAGAACACATTTTATGATATTTTTGTGTTAAAGCATGTAGTTGTATTGTTTACGAAAAAGTTGATAAGATTTGTTTATTTCGCACGGAGACTTTCAAAAGAGCTACCGGCTTGTTTCAAAGGGAAAGTCAAGGGAGGTTACTCTAAGAGTCAATGTACATTTTTGGTGGTCGGCCCACACTGGCGTGCCCATGTGTTGGCTTCCACAGGAAGAGGTCACTTATGAGTTCGTCCTTGCTTCTCCAGCAGTGACCACCGAATAACACTAACAAATTTACACATTTTAGAATACATTTCTTAGTGTGTGAATTAGAATGTTTCTTTCTATACTTATAATACGTTTGTGTCATGGGGGTCCAATCGTGGGGTTTTGGTTAGCAAACACGTCTCGTCAATCCATTATGACGGAATATCGAGTTCGATCTTTGCTGGATACCCTAGACTTCCAGCCTTGTGTCACATCCTATCGCGGTGAACGGCTTGTGTAAACACCTACCGTTGTGTCAGCTGGGGCCACCTGTTGGCCGTGGGTGGCGACCCGTGATGCTTAAGGATAGAGCCCAGGTGGATGAGCAGTTCATGACATGCAATACTCCACTTTGGCCCTATCTTGGGCTAGACGGGCGGTCGGAGAGGCCCCCTCCGATTAATCAGCTGGTCACATCAAGCCTTAGCACCTATATGATTTTCCCAACCCTATTGCCCTTATGGCAAGCCCCAACCCCTTTTTATCATATGGGTGCTAGAAGGCGGTGGCTGCGGGTCTACATGTTCTGGGAATGACGTTAAACTCTATTTGATGGTGAGGTTCCAGTTCTGGAGGTTTGGGGAATGTGGAGCACCCCTTCATCAGCATTGCTCCCTGGTCCACTTTGACCCGGAGTGGTAGTACCTGTTAGGGTCCCATCTATGGGTTAAATAGAAAAATGTATTTATAGAAAAATTGTATTATCCATTAAGAATTGATTTATTTCAAAACTTTATCGGCATTAAATGACCCACTGAGGTTGATATGCCGTAAAACAAAACAAACCAAACCAAACCAACCCAGACAAACACTTTTTTAAAAAATAAACATGGCAGAAATATTTATTCGTATTATGTATAATTCAGACAAGCAAATTATTTAGTATTATTCGGACTATTGTCTTCATCTTCATTGTTATCTGTACAACGTTTCGGCCGATGTGCCCTCCGGCCTTCTTCAGATATTTCTTGTCGGACTCGGGGACCTTCTTTTCGAACTCGGGGACCTTCTTGTCGTAATCGGGGGGCATCACGGAACTGTGAACCTAATCCTTTATTCAATCCAAGGGGTATCCTGTTATCATTCCGCTAACCATAGCTAGGGTATAGACGTTAAGCTGTGTTAATTATTATTCTTATGTTACTGCTGCCTCTGACCAAGATTGAACCTGCAGTCTAGAGGTTACTGTCACTTAGAACTGTCTTTACCTAACTCCTTTATCCACTAGGTTATGTGTCCAATGAATGAATAACACGAATAATACTAATCATCCAGCCTCATCTAAAAAATTCAGAGAATTAAATATTTATTAGTATGACAGACTGAAGGTGAAGAAGCGAAGTATTGGTATCACAAGAATCTATTTGGTTTGTTGCGGGGGCGATGATAATGTCGAACCGACAAACTTTTGAAATAAATGACTACAGCCAAGACAAGGAGAACAAAGACAAGGTGATTAGGTTAAAGAATTGCCAATTATTATTTGGCAATAACAAATGAAACGAATAACAATAATCTATTTCAGTACACTATAAGAGAATGAATGCGTGGGTATATATATTTACCAACCCCTCCGCACGAGCAGGATGCGACACAAGGTCAATTTCTTAAGCGGAGTTTGAATTCAGAGTTTTCCTTCTCCTAGACCGGTTGCCTAACCAAAGTTAAAGAGCCCAGTCTGTCCTAATATTTACCCATAGCTGGAGGGAGAGTAGGATTCATACCTTTCCCAAGGATATTAGCGCTAAATGAAATGCAATTACTACGTCCAGGAATTGAACTCGGGGCGACGAGTCCATTTACTATGACTTTAACCATTACACCACGCGCTTCCTGAATGCGTGGGTATATGTGTATGAGCAAGTTCTTGTGTGGATTAAAATGTCTTTGTATATGTATTTGCTTATGGCAGTAATTTATGTGGGAGAGAAGATCAAAGTTCGTACGGTTGAAAGTTAGTTCCAAGTTGTCTGCTTACAAAGCGAGTTTTGGTCGGTGCAGAAAAGGACTTGCTTGGGGAGCTAGTCTATCAGCTGTTTGGAGGACATGAATAATGGTGGATTCCGGTGTCATAGTGAAGCCAAGGGTGTTTGATAAACAAATTTTGGCTTTATTTTATACATATGACCTTGGAAAAAGCGGACCCGATTCGAAGTCTGAGTTCAAGCAGGAATCATTCTGATTGATTAAATAATACAATTAATTTACCAAACCCAACCAGAAAGAGTGCATAGAGCCTCTTGCGCACAAACAAGCTTTCGTCAGATGGCTTTTAGCCCTTGAAGTGTTAATTTCCTGTGGATTCCCACAGGTTGAACTCAAAATCCCAACTAACTAGTTTTCTAACTCCTTGTATATCTATTTGCCTATGGTAGTAATTTATGTTAGAGAGAAAATCAAAGTTCTTACGGTTGGATGTCGGCTCCAAGTTGTCTGCTTACAAATAGAGTTTTAGTCGGCACAGAAGATGATTGGATTGGGTGAGCGAGTTGTTTGGACGGTGTTGAACCCCTGGTGACACCAGCGGCTTGGTGAAGCCGAGAGTGTTTGATAAACAAATTTTGGCTTTATTTAAATTTATTGTTGGAAAAATCGAATTCGATTCAAAGTCTTAGATTCAGGGGGAATCATTCTGATTGGTTAAATAATACAATTAATTTACCAAATTCAACCGGAAAGTGTGCAACGAACCTCTTGCGCACAAACGAATCTTCGTCACATGGCTTTTAACCTTTGAAGAGTTAATTTTCTGTAGATTCACAGAAGATGATCCCAAATTCCCAACTGACATCTTTTGACATTGTTAGAGAAATCTTTGGTATACTCAACTAGGTATACTCAATTTATCGAAAAATCCGTGATTTACAAAACCAATTTACCCGTTTGAAAAAAATTTACCAGAAATCAGGGAATTTAATAAAATTTTCAGTGTTGATTTATCAATGAATGAATTTTATAATGCAAGAGTTATTTTACGCCATCGTTTACGGCCATATTTGACCAAAATTGACCGAAAAAATAGTTTTAAATTTATTAAAAATAAATTACATCTGTAATATTATTTTATTTTTTTTTAACTGATGCTCATTATGTAATTCATCGTTTACGGCCATATTTGACCAAAATTGACAGCAAAAATAGTTTTAAATGTATTAAAAATAAATTACATGTGTTTAATTTTTTTTTACAGATGCTCATTATGTAACTACTTTTCGACTTGGAGAAAAATTTGACCTTAATTGATTCAATTAATTCTAATTCGTTTTTAAAATGAAAAGCAGGCGAAAAATTGGGTATACCTACCTTAAACCTTACTCAACTCTTATGCAATTTGTCAAAAAAATCACGTTGTTAGTGATGCAGGTAGACGAATGGTTAATGAAGTAGAGAAATGGATCTGCAAACTGGGCGGCAGTATCAATAGCTTACCGATATCTCTCCCTCCCCCACAAACCTCATTGTGTCTGTTTTTAAAAGGAGATCTATCACATTCACGGAATGATGGTGTTCCAATTAAGTCACTATGTTATGGTTTGGTGATAGTCGCATTTGTTTTGCGCGGGAAGTACGAAAAGACAAGGAAAAATTGAACTGGGAAGACAATGGATAAGGTAGACAGAAAGTCTAGTATAACAAAAGACTTCCTCTGTACAAACGGAAAATTGAACAAAGAGACTGGAAAGGGAAGTAAGGACTTCCGGTCAAGGAACAAAAGGATGTGTGAGCGGTCGTCAATACTTAAGCGGTCATCAGTTATCCCAGAGAGTCCGGAGAGAGACAGCCGACGAGAACGTACTTGACCGCGGTCACGCACCATCGCTGCCAGCGAGCAGTGAGGTTCATTCACCCCTCTGTGCCTGAGATCCCAGCAGTAGTAGTTCCCATTGTCAACGCCGTCACCTCGCCACCCACCACGTGCAGCCGAAATAAATATAGTCAAATCTCCTACTACATACAGCATGCCTTGTGATTTCATTAAGCAGTATACCAGCAACGTATACGATCCAGAGTAGCGAAGAAGGGCTATGCAACAACTAATACTCTTGTTCTATCAATCATATGCGAACGTTTCGTGACTTGAAGAGTTTAAGAGACATTAAGAATTAAATAACATATTTTGTAACTGAAGTCTCTTTTATTATGAAGTCTATTTGATATTGTTGTTATATTTATCCTGTTCTGTGTTGTACAAGTGTACATGAAGTTAATACTTCAAAGGCTAAAAATCATCTGACGAAAGTTCGTTCGTACGGTAGAGGATCGACGCAGTTTCCGGTTGGGTTGAAAAAAATTTATCTGATGTTGAAATTTAGTAAGAGACTTGCTTCCGGCTACACCGGCTAGCAGTTCTTAGGGGACAAACGTCCAGTTTCACCGGTCAACACCAGCAGCAGCTGTCTGCCCCCTTATGATCACGTGATGATGCCTATAAAAGCGTACACCTGCTTCCTCCACTCTCTCTTTTCACTCCTATCCTCTTAGCAGGACACATAGGTAGGTAGGTGTTAGCATTCTTGCTATTCTATTTTCTGCTTGTTCATTTAAGGATAAAAACGGACATGAATATTAATCCCTAGAAGGAATTCTTGTTCACCAATCCCACGAAACTACGGACATTGAGACTTTATCAACACCCTTGACGGATGATAAAAACTGCCTGCTACTTCCGCATAGGAGAATTTAAATAGCCTCCGACAATTTCCTACAAACCTCGGATATAACTAACCCCCATACAACTCTGATACTCTGAAGTCTATTACAAAGACTCCATGCAGAACTTAACTTTTGCAATTCGCCAGCTAAACAATTAACTAGCTAAAGCTACTGCGGTCTTTTGGAGACCCCTAACAAACAAACACACTACCAGTAGCTATATGCGACCTAACCTCAACGAACATTGTTCTAACGTAAATATATGTAAGTAAGTAAAGTCGACGGGGCGGCCTAAAGTCGGTATCAGCCAGTTAGCGAGGGAGTATATCCCCTTTTCAATAGCGCTAGACCAAGGAGATTGTTTTAGCATCTGAGGTGGTGCGCCACACCTACCATCAGCTCCTTACTTTACCACACAGATCCCTGTGCTACTCATACGCTGAGTTGGCGGGGACCGGTATCGAACTAGGAACCTTGTGGTTTCTAGCCGAACGCTCTACCAACTGAGTGTTGTACATTTACCATCTATTAAACCCATTATTGTAGTGTAAGGTTCATGGTTAATATATGAACATACAACTCCGACACGTGGTGTTGGACACAACATTTTATATATCACAGCACAGAAATAAGACATTTTACAATAACAATAAAATACATGTACATAAACATACAACAGTAAAGATAAAAGGACTGGAGAGTCTGTACATACAAAATCACTTACTAGTGATGGGAGCCGAAGACCCCAGGAGAGTTACATAGCGTTGGGGACAGAAGCCCCCACAGAGAAGGGTGTGACAATGGTCTAACCCATGTGGTCGTTCCAGAAGATGTAGCTAAAAGAGGCAGAAGAGTTTGGACCTCGCGCTTAAATACCAGACCTCCCTGGTGGCCGGCACGGAAACCCAGCGGGAAGATAACTCTTCCAGGCAAAGGGAAGATAATCCCAACGGTAGTATATTTGTTGTCGTACTCTGGTCTTTGAATTTCCCGCCTAACTTGTCACTCTGCGAATTTGTCCCCCGTAAATTATAATCCCTACATCATAGGGGCCAATTTAATTTACATTTAAATTTCTTTACTAACCAATCAGAATAATTCGGATCCATTTTGCTCGCGTCCATCGTATAATAATCTTCATACAATGACTGCTATTTACACAGTAGCATTGCAACCAACAAAGCCATCATCAGATGATGACTCTGGGTTCAGGCATGATTTCGGGGCCGAAGCATCATTACCACTAACCAGAGAGCCCCAGCAGTATCTCACGATACCACCAGACTTTGTCGGTTTGATGTCACAGTATAGGACTGCCATATCCACGCTGATGCGGTTAGAGCTTTCTCCTAAATCTTTTTTTAAGTATTTCCTCTTGTCTGGTGGAGAAAGTCCAAGTTCAGACAAAAATGCCGAGGTTGAGTTGGTAATAAATCCCCGGCATCCGACTTCAAACATTTTTTTATAAAGATTTTTGAAGGCAATTTACAATGCAATAGTGTTGAAAATTATATTTATTTAACTTTTGTTTTTTTGTTTTTCTTTTTTGAAAAAAAACAAAAACAAAACAAAAGTTAAATAAATATAATTTTCAACACATATTGCATTGTAAATTGCCTTCAAAAATCTTTATATTACACATACACACAATGCTTCAAAGATACTATAAAAAAAAAACTTAATTTTTTTTTTTAGATATTATCCATTAGAATAATCAAGTAACTTAGATTATTAAATCTAAGTTACTTGATTTGTTTTATTTATTTGTTTAACGACATGTCAACTTCTTATGGGTTATTTAATGCTGAAATTTGATTCATTTCTAAATGTCTATCAAACACAGTTGTTTTTGAAAATGCTCGTATGAAGAGCGAAACGTTATACCGGAAATTAAACAGTTTGTAACAACAACTTCCGGTTTTCAGGTCCTATTAACATTTTGTCGAATATTGGTTTGGTTTATTCGTATAAATGGCATATCAATTTTGTGGTTTATTTAATGCCAAAGCCACCCTTGTAGAAGAACAGCACTGATACTATTTATCCCATAGCTGGGGGATGAGCGGGTTCATGCCTTTTCCAAAGCATTAGTCCGAAAGTGAACGTAATAGCGCGACCGGTGTTCGAACTTGCTTATTACGATATCGCAGTCAAGCATAATATTATTATATATATATATATATATATATATATATATATATATATATATATATATTTATCATATTTGTCTGTAAAAGTTTTCCCTTTCTTTCTTTGTCAATCTTTCCGTTAGGAGTAAAAATGTTGTCCTCTCTTATTAAGTCACTCCGTCGCTTTCGTGGTTGTCCCCTGGGTCTTCTATTCAGAAAATCGTTCTATTTTGATAGTGTGGGGATTGATAAATTAATAAAGTCTAAAATAAAACAAACAATTGTAGGGAGACAATAAATAATTATCTCCCCGAGAAAATGGGTGAGTCCGTTGGATGCTCTGTAGTGTATCACATGACAGCCACAGAAATCCATTCTCAGCCCGCTTTCGCCTCTGTTATTTGAACAGTAGATAATATATCCCTTTGGTCTGTGGGGGTTAAATAAAGCTAAAATAAAATTAGATTTTAAAAATCCCATGGGCCTTCACCGGAAGAACCCTCCGCGCATGTGCGACAAAAAGGACAGACTGCCGACCCCCAAAAGAATATCTCGCCCATTCGAATTTAGGCCTGAACTGTGTGTAGTCACTTCCTCAGCCAGGGGGATATCCCCTTGCCACGGGTGACTATGTCCGACCAATAAAACCTAAATCATAAACCACCTTCTGTCTATGTCTTTTTCCTTTTCGTTCCTTAAATTCCTTCCTTTTCAGGGTGACCACCAAATGAGATGGGGTAAAAAAAAGCAAAAAAAAAAACCTGAGAACACGCACCGAGAATATTCAACTACCTTTAAACCTTTAAAGCCCCCAAACCTCTTCCTACCCCATAGGACCCACTTCCGACCCCCAAGATAATCTCTCAGCCATTCGAGTAAATTAATAAAGTCTAAAATAAAACAAACAATTGTAGGGAGACAATAAATAATTATCTCCAAGAAAATGGGTGAGTCCGTTGCATGCTCTGTAGTGTATCACATGACAGCCACAGAAATCCATTCTCGACCCACTTTCGCCTCATTCTTTGAACAGTAGATACGTTGTCTCCTATCTCTGTTATGTTTACTTCTCAATATCAGCAAGTAAGCCTTTTCCCATTTTTGTACTCTTTTCGCATACTGTTTGTTTTTTGTACCCCTATTTGCATATTTCTATATTCTTTATGGAAGTGCATGGTCTAATGGTTACAGTCGTACGAAATTGACTCGTCGAGCCGAATTCAATTACTGGACGAAGCTGTTTGCATTTCACATGGCGCTAATACCCTGGGAAGGGTATGAATCCAATTTTCCCTCCAGCTATGGGTAAATAGTTGGGCAGACTGTGTTCTTTAACCATGGATAGGTAACTAGTCTAGGAGAAGGAAAACTCTGAATTCAAACCTGTTAAACTCCGCTTAAGAAATTGACACTGTATCGCGTCCTGCTCGTGCGGGGGAGTTGGTGTGTGTGTGTGTATATATATATTATATATATATATATATATATATATATTTCTACCTACTGGGACACATTTTTAAATTCTCTCAATACGGCTTGTATGTATATTATGTATATACTAAATGTTTCTGAATGTGTAATTGAATTTGTCTTGTTTTTCTTTCCGTTTATTCAGTGTTAGTATATCACGGATATATACAATAAAGACAATATTTGTTTTCCTTTGAGAATGGGCGTATCCATTAGGGGGTTTATGGAGTCTCAGATGGCAATCGCAGAAATCTTTTCTCGTTTTCTTTTGCCTCTGTTCTATGAACAGTACAGATGTTTGCCATTGAAACATAAGCCAAGATGGATGTGACCATTTTACTGTCAGAAATATCAAGTAAACCTTTTTCCACTTTTGTAACCCTTTCACATACTACTTGTTCATAGAACTATATGTGCATATTTTATATGCAGGGACACGTTTAGATATTCGTTTCAATACTTCTTGTGTGTATATCATGTGGATATTAAATGTTCCTGTATATGTAAATGAGCATATCTTGTCTTTCCCTGCGTTTATTCAATTTTAGTATATCAGGGATGTACTAATGCTTATATTATTCCCGCCCTGTCGTCTGGGGCGTTAGAATGCACCGACTGAACCTCTGCAGAGGGGTAAGACTCCCCCCAATTGGGCCACCTGTTGGCCGTGGGTGGCGACCCGTGATGCTTAAGGATAGAGCCCAGGTGGATGAGCAGTTCATGACATGCAATACTCCACTTTGGCCCTATCTTGGGCTAGACGGGCGGTCGGAGAGGCCCCCTCCGATTAATCAGCTGGTCACGTCAAGCCTTAGCACCTATATGATTTTCCCAACCCTATTGCCCTTATGACAAGCCCCAACCCCTTTTTATCATATGGGTGCTAGAAGGCGGTGGCTGCGGGTCTACATGTCCTGAGAATGACGTTAAACTCTATCTGATGGTGAGGTTCCAGTTTTGGAGGTTTGGGGAATGTGGAGCACCCCTTCATCACCATTGCTCCCTGGTCCACTCTGACCCGGAGTGATAGTACCTGTTAGGGTCCCATCTATGGGTTAAATAGAAAAATGTATTTATAAAAAAATAGTATTATCCATTAAGAATTGATTTATTCCAAAACTTTATCGGCATTAAATGACCCACTGAGGTTGATATGCCGTAAAACAAAACAAACCAGACCAAATTATATTATTCATTGGTGAGTGGTGACTTGACTATATATCTTTAGAACCACCAAGCAACACAATACCACAATGTTTACAACTGATACAAGTTGTGATATTAAAAGCAAAGTGACAAACCGTATCTATGTATGCTACGCTATGTAAGATTTTATTTTTAAATGGAAGGTATGGGTGATTAAAAAGAAAGAAAGAAGAAAGACTGACCTGAATACATAATCGGTGATGCAAGCAAACCAAACGAAGGACTTACATACCTGATGGCCACCCACAAGAACAGTAAATTGACGAGGGGAGATGAAGGAAGTACCAAATCTCGAAGGTGCGAGTGGTAAAGGTTTTTTTCTCCAATTCTTTAATTCAATACAGTTCGATGTGTTAAGTAATAAATACGCCTGGTCTTGTTCCGTTAACAGAATTAGTTGTTAAACAAGTACCTGCTTATAGCACTCATGTCAATTAGTTGCTAAACAAGGACCTTTTCTTATGAAGCATATCAAGCCTCTGGTCGTAATTGCTACTAGCTGAGGTACTCGTTTTCGACGGGTGAGTAGTCACGATTAGGTTGGTTGGTTGGATTTTACTGATTGTCAACCATTACAGCATGTCAACACTTTTCATATGAAGCACATCAAGCCTCTGGCCATAAGTGGTACTAGTTGAGGTACTCGTCTTCGACGGGTAAGTAGTCAGGATTAGGTTGGTTGGTTGGTTGGATTTTACGGCATGTCTACCCGTACGGCATGTCAACACTTTTCATATGAAGCACATCAAGCCTCTGGTCATAATTGGTACTAGCTGAGGTACTCGTCTTCGACGGGTAAGTAGTCAAGATTAGGTTGGTTGGTTGGATTTTACGGCATACAACCATTACGGCATGTCAACACTTTTCATATGAAGCACATCAAGCCTCTGGTCATAATTGGTACTAGCTGAAGTATTCGTCTTCGACGGGTAAGTAGTCAGGATTAGGTTGGCTGATTGGTTGGTTGGATTTTAAGTATCAAATTCATTTTACAATACTAATCACAATTAAGATTCTGATATGTTCTTTGATCAGTGGCAGAACAATAGGGGTCAGGAAGGGACAGCTTCCCCGGGGCACAGCTTCAAGGAGGGGGGGGGGCGCAACCCTCACCCAAAAGCCTTTGCATTGCTATAACATTGAAATACATTGCCTTGGGTTATTTGATACCGAAGATGTTTTTGTTATATTCATTCTTATTGAGTATTGTAAACCTCTCTCGGGGCCGTGAGCACCTGTTGTCTCTTTGCTGTGCATCTACTGCATTACTTGCACCTTTACTGGCCATGATCCACTGCTGCTTTCATCTAGGACCTCCACTTGTGTCTGTAACTCCCTCAGGGCTCATCCAGGGAGTTTACAATCAACAACAAAGAGAGAATAAAGACAAGACAATTTCAGGTGAACATTAAAATGGTCAGAGAGGTATATAGTTCGCATTCATTCTTCTATCGGCTTCAGTTTCATCTGCTCCCATCGCTTGTCGAGATGGGGGACACCCCCCCCTTTTCTTTGGGGACCTCTGCTAGGGCTGGTCTCTAGTGGACATCTAACATCTTACTTCCTCGGTCTCCAGAACTCAACTAACTTCTCCGGGGCCCAGAAACTGACTTAACTTCCAAAAATCTCACAGAGGTCCCAGTTCTCGCTATCAAATCTCGTCCACGAGATTTGTGCCTATCCCCCGCGTGATTTGAAAAGTCTTTCTTTGTGTTTAATATGGGTCACATTTTATTATCGGTCTAAACTATAGTTGACCCTCAAAGTGGTCAAAACCCAGTCTCTCTGTCTCCTAAGAAAAGATTATCATCCTTCTTGATCTTCCTTAAGTTTTAATGGATGGACTGAACTATTGACACCACAACAATACACCTACTTACACATACAGTATATGTATACCCCCATACACATGTATGTATACATACGCACATATATATCTATATATACATACACACACATGATCTACTTGAACACACACACCCATGATCTACTTGAACACACACACCCATCTGTGGGTGATCCTAATCCATTCCCAATTTACACACACACACACACACTTATCTTATATGTGTGTTTTCTTACTACCTATTCAGTATAACTAGCTCCTATGTATCTATATAACTAACTGTGCAGCCACATATGCATGCACAATGCATAGTATTATAGTATACATTCATTGGCAATTCAGTCTCGAAAGACTATGATAAAAGTTTTTGTGTGCCCTTGAAGTTGCAGCGCCTCCTGTGACTATGAAGTCCGATGTTTGAGAAACATTCTCGACCACATATTTTGCATTTGTAGGTTGTCCCTGTAGATGATGATGTTCCGATGCTTTGTTGCCGTTGCTTTCTTATGGACCTCTTAGCTTCATGATGTTGTATCAGGGTGACTTCTGACATGTACAGTCCTCTATGGAGATTCTGCCGCCACCGAGGGCGGTCTTGAGCCAAATTTTCACAGCTGGAAGGGACAATGCCAAAGCACCTGAGATCATTTTTGCAGACATCCTTGAATCGCAGTAGGGGGCGACAAATCTGTCTTTTACCAGATGTTAGCTCTCCATACAGGATGTCTTTCGGGATTCGTCCATCATCCATCCAACGTACATGACCCAACCATCGGAGACGACGTTGTCTCAGTAGAGAGTACAGGCTGGGGAGTTGCTCTCTCTTGGACTGCTGTGTTAGTGATCCTGTCCCTCCAGGTGATGCCCAGTACACGTCTAAGGCGGCGAAGGTAGAAGGTATTTAGCCGCCGCTCTTGGTGGGATTATAAGGTCCATGTTTCACTTCCATACATGAGGGTGCTGATAACACATGCCCTATACACTTGTACCTTTGTACGGATAGTGAGCTTGCTGTTGTCCCACACTCTTGTTGTGAGCTTCCCAAAAGTTGAGGCAGCTTTTCCGATCCGACAACTGTACTCGCTTCGGCAGTACATATACATATGCATGCACAATGCATAGTATTATAGTATACATTTTTTTAAAACTGCTGGCAAGCCCACATTGATGCGTCCATGCGTATGTGCCCATAGGAAAACGTCACTTATGAGTCTGTCTTTATTTCCCCAGTAGTGTCCAGCATGTCGTGTTCGTCTTACTCGAATGATTTATGTGATAGGAGGTAATTGACCGTACAGCTAATCTGAACATTAGGTATACTAAGCAACTAGTAAGTAAGTAAGTAAGTAAAGTCGTCGGGGCGGCCTAAAGTCGGTATCAGCCAGTCAGCGAGGGAGTCTATCCCCTTTTCACTTGCGCTAGACCAAGGAGATTATTTTAGCGTCTGAGGTGGTGCGCCACACCTACCATCAGCTCCTTACTTTACCGCACAGATCCCTGTGCTACTCATACGCTGAGTTGGCGAGGACCGGTATCGAACTAGGAACCTTGTGGTATCTAGCCGAACGCTCTACCGACTGAGCTAACCCGGTCCCAATTAGTAGTAATTACCTATACTACACAATAAGCTATTCTGCTCCTGGGTGCACATATTTAGGTGCAATATTGCATTTGCATGTAGGTGCGGGCATGTCTATATAAGTGCATATGTGTTTGGGCGTGTGGGGGTGAGCGTATCCGTATGGGTGTGTGTGGGCATAGGTAGCGTATATGTGTATATGTGTGTGTAATGGAGGCGCGTAGTGTAATGGTTAGAGTCGTAGGATATGGACTAGTCGGCCCGAGTTCAAATCCTGGACGAGGCTGTTAGCGCTAATACCCTTGGGAAAGGTATGAATCCAAATACTCTCCCTCCAGCTATGGGTAAATAGTAGGGCAGACTGTGCTCTTTAACCGTGGCTAGATAACCAGTCTAGAAGGAAAACTCAAACCTTGTAAACTCTGCTTAAGAAATTGGCCTTGTGTCACATCCTACTCGTACGGAGGGGTTGGTAAATGAATATATATGTATGTATGTATGGATGTACATTTTTTGTACATGGAAGTGTGTGTACAGTAATATTAAAAGTATGGCTAAATCTGCAGATAACAAATGTTTGTCGAGGCCGACAGAGATTGGAAATGGGTAGGTATGTATCCAACTTGTTCGTCACGGGTAGGATGTGACCCAAGGTTGCAAGTTTAAGATATCCAGCGAGGATCGGACTCGCTATTCACTAGTAACAGATCTGCGAGACTAGCTTGATAACCATTACATTACGATAGGACGAACTAGATATTGGGCAATGGTAGGTATGTTTCCAACTCGTTCATCACCGGTAGGATGTGATACAAGGTTGCAAGTATGGGACATCCAGCGAGGATCGAACACGCTATTCAGTAATAATGGATATGCGAGAACGAGCTTGCTAACCATTAAACCACGGTGGGATATCCGAGATTGGAGAAGTGTATAAATCTGAGTTTTCCACAGAAAAAAATGTTTATTGAATTAGAGCAGTGGTTCTCAACCGGGGTCCACAAGGATTTTTTTTTGGGGGGGGTCCATGTAACATTACTGGAGTCCACACACAAATACCGAATTGAGGATCCTCGGTGATATTTTAGTGGTCCATAAAGCAATTCTACTTCACATCAACTGTTATTACTGACAATTAATTTGGTAATTTATGAGGAAGTGCGTCCCGGTCTCCTGCCTCAGAAATTGCTGCCCGGTGACTATTAAAATAACGTCCCCAGCTATGTCGGTGTTACTTGAAAGAAAACAACCAACTTAGGGCGTTAAATGTATTTTAGAGGGGGGGGGGGCTTCTCTTTTTTGGCGTAATTCTTATTTACTTATAGTAATTTGTCGTAATTTTTGTTCATTTATAGAAATTTGTCGTAATTCTTGTTTAGATATGAAGATGGATATATAGTTTGGAATAGACTGAGATAGATAAACAAAATAATATAGATAGATATGAACAAATGGAGATAGATAGATATATATTTTCTACAAGTAAATGTATTTTTGGGGTGTCGCTTCTTTTTTGTCGTAATTCTTGTTTATTTAAATTAAAAACAAGACATTAAACAAACATGAATAAAAGAAAATCTGAGACGACATAGCTGGGGACGTTATTTTAATAGTCACCGGGTAGCAATTTCTGAGGCAGGAGACCAGGACGCACTTCCTCATAAATTACCATTAATTTTCTACAGTAGTTTAAACGCCATATTAAAATACTAAAAGTAGAAATATTCATGTAGTTAATTAATTTTTTAAGGAAATTAGGTGGAAGAAAAAACTTTACATTTGAGAGTGTCGTAAATTGAAAGTTACGTACAACAAATAGCAATGGGGGTCCACCAAAAAAATAAGAGGAAAATAGATCCGTGGGTTAAAAAAAAAGGTTGAGAACCACTGAATTAGAAGGATAGATGATAAAATGGAAAACAAATTCGTAAATTCTGGAATGTTAGACACAATTCTTTTTTTTTTGGAGGGGGGGGGGTGGTTAAGGTGTGGCAAGTGATTTATAAAGCAAATATAGTGAATATTTTTATAACTAAGCAGCTGAGGACATTTAAAAAAAATCAAAGTTGATATTTGAGGGTATTCAGAAATTTTATTATATTTTTATAACTAAGCAGCAGATGACATTTTATTATATTTTTTTAATTATATTTTATTATGATTTTATTAGTTATTTTTATTAGTTAATTAATTTATAAGTTATTAAATTCATATTTTAATAATAAAATTAATTTATTAGTTAATTAATTTAGTTATTTTTATTATATTTTTATTATAATTTTATTAGTTAATTAATTTATTAGTTATTAAATTCATATTTTAATAATAAAATTAATTTATTAGTTATTTTTATTATATTTTTATTATATTTTTATTATATTTTATTAGTTAATTAATTTATAAGTTATAAAATTCATATTTTAATAATAAAATTAATTTATTAGTTATTTTTATTAGTTAATTAATTTATAAGTTATTAAATTCATATTTTAATAATAAAATTAATTTATTAGTTAATTAATTTATTAGTTATTTTTATTATATTTTTTATTATAATTTTATTATAATTTTATTAGTTAATTAATTTATTAGTTATTAAATTCATATTTTAATAATAAAATTAATTTATTAGTTATTTTTATTATATTTTTATTATAATTTTATTATATATTTATTAGTTAATTAATTTATAAGTTATAAAATTCATATTTTAATAATAAAATTAATTTATTAGTTATTTTTATTAGTTAATTAATTTATTAGTTATTTTTATTATATTCTTTATCATAATTTTATTATAATTTTATTATATTTTTATAACTAAGCAGCAGATGACATTTTAAAAAAATCAAAGTTGATATTTGAGGGTATTCAGAAAAAAAGCCCCCCACCCCCCCCAAAAAAATACAACAAAAAATAAAAAAATAAAAAAACAATCTTGTGCTATAGGATGGACCTGACGAGAAAGAGTAAATAAATAAATGAGCAAAACTCATCTGCACGACATGTCAGGTTTAAAAAAAAAACATGGTCGCCATTAACAGGCGGATTTATGTCGTGTAATCTAGTTTTGTCTCGTTCGTGGCGTGATTATGACAGCAACTATACAAATTATGACCACAGCGAAACTAGATATAAGGTGTTTGTTTTGGTAATTTTGGACAGTGGTGACTTCGGCGTATGTAACAAAGTTGGGAACTGAGAGATGTACGCGTAGATAAAGGAGAAACGACCGAGTGGAAGGACTAGGACCGGAGGAAACCTAATTTACCCCAACATAAATTGACGATCTTAAGAGGCGCGATATCATTGGTCACATCGTGTCAACGGATAGCATCACATTTGAAGTATAACAATGTAGAAAAACGATAGCTAGGTATACCCAATTTGTCAAAAAAGTCCGTTTTTTTACAATACAAATTTACACCCCACCCTTTGAAAAAATTACCAAATAAAATAACTGATTCATTATAAAATTCATTCATTGATAAATCAATACTGAAAATTTCATTAAAATCGGATAATTCCTTGATTTTTGGTAAAAGATTTTTCAATCGCGAGTGTTAAATTTATTTTGTAAACGCGGATTTTGCAACTCACGACGGCCATCTTAAGATATATTTGAGCAAAATTGACCGAAAAAAATAGTTTTAAATGTATTAAAAATAAATTACATGTGTAATATTATTTTGCTTTTTTTATTTTTTTTCTTACTGATGCTCATTATATCACTACTTTTCGACTTAGACAAAAATTTGGCCTTAAATAATGGATTTAATTAATTTTAATTCGTTTTTAAAATGAAAAGCAGACGAAAATGGGTATCCCTAACGATAGCTTGTGGCAAATACGCAGACAAGATAATGATAAAGGCAACATGTAAGGAAAACACGACACAAGGCTTTTAGACAAGCGGTGTATTCAACAAACATCAACGTGCAATATACAATTTGTAACGTGTGATAAACAAAATGTTTGAGGTATATAAATGTGTTATAAATTGTACAAATTATAGAGTGTAGGTGTAGGGTTGCAAAATAATGTGCTTGCGTAACTTATCGTGTCTTGTCACTCGTAAAAAGAGGTGAGTGTCTCTTGCATAGCTTAAGTTGAGTCGACTTTACGATGTCATTGGCTCTTGGTAGCTGGCTTCAAAAAACACGTCTTGTAGTGACGGGTTATAGCAGCGAAAGATGAAGATTGAAGGAATCAATCTTCGAAATTTGGCGGCTAAACTAAGCCTAGTGATATGTGTTTAGATTGGTCGCCGACAATGGCCTTTAACCAACCACACAAGGTCTCTTATCAAGCGATGGTTAAGGGACGGTAACTGTGTAAGGTCATATTATTTCTTTTAAGCTAGTTGCATACATCGTTTCCTCGTACGGAATAAATGTGAGAACAATTCACGGCAAAGTGATAACAAGGATATTTTATACCTGAGCAAACTTAACGGAAGAGAATACAAACATGACGTAAGGAAGAGCTAACACAGAGTTGTATCAGCGAAATATACTGATTATAAAACAGTTGAAAAAATTATCATTAAAAAATGGCAAAATCATTGGAATGCACTCATTAATAACAAACTCCAAAAAATTAAACCTACCATTGGAGAATGGAACTTAAAATACAACAAAAATAGAAGAGAACAGGTTGTGCTGACCTGCCTCCACATAGGCCACACCTACATCACTCGTCATCATTTACTAGAGGGCACTGAATCCCCAATATGCACTACATGCCAAGAGAGATTTACAGTGAAGCATATACTGCTAGAGTGTATAGACTTTCATCTGGTGCAAACAAAATACTACCAAGCAAATAATTTGAAAAAACTTTTCACGAAAATAAGACTATCCAGGATTTTAAAATTTACACTTTTTTTTTGCGTTCAGACGGGTTTTGAGGCTAGAACTCAAAAAATTTATTAAATTAAAATTTCTTTTTTTTTTTTAGTTTCTGGTTGAAATAAAAATTATAACGGGGTGACGGTTTGCTAAGTTTTTCTTTCTTTGAAAATTAAATATTGCTCTGTATATAATCTAATTTATTGAGCTCTCTTTGGGGATTCATAAAAATCCTTGTATGAGTATATGTTTGCACCTACAAAAGCATACAGTATGATTATACAGTGAGATTTCGAAGATCCCAAATAGAATCATCCCTTACAACCAGTCATTTGGATTACCTTACATATATCAACCCCTCTGCACGAACAGAATGCGACGCAAGGTAAATTTCTTAAGTGGTGTCCCACAGGTTTGAATGTAAAGTTTTCTTTCTCTTAGACTAGTTGCCTAACAATGGTTAAAGAGTTCAGTCTGCTCTACTATTTACCCATAGCTGGAGAGAGAATAGTTGGACTCATACCTTTCCAAAGGGTATTTGCACCATGTGAAATGCAAACAGCCTCGCCCACGATTTAAACTCGTATCGCCAGGTCCAGTTCCTACGACGGTAAACATTACGTCACGTGCCTCCTATTTCATTTAATATAGACTGCTAGAAGAAAAAAGAAAAAAAAAGAAAAAAAAAAAAAAAAAAAAAAGAAAGAAAATGCACCGATGACCATATTGGTACCAGTGTTGCGACTGACATTGCAGCAAGAATGGTGGCGCTCTTGGTGAATGTTCGATTCTGTCCCATTGGAGAGATATTCAACATTTAATTATACGATCGTATCATCTGCTGTGAAGATCAATATCCAATGCCTGTCATTTGTTCCATAATAATGCAGATTATGTAACTGTGTCTGTAACCAAAACTACGTCACTACAGACGTCATGATTTCCTTAGTTATTTAATTTGTATTCTCAACGAGTCATTATTTAATCTTAATTAGCACCTTATTTATTAATGATGTATCTATCAAGTCTGGCTCAATTAGATTTGCCGCAAAACTGCCCATATTATTAATGCATTTAAAATCTTGAAATATATGTTATATATCTTTAAGGAATAAAGATTTACGTAGTATATGGTGGAAATAATTTTGCACAATGATTTTAATAAACTGGTTTAACAATCATTTGCTGTTAAAGATTACTAATACAATGATGTTATTCAGAAACGTTATTGGAAATTCCATACTTAATATCTCCCCCTGTCGCTAGGGGCGCATCGCCAACATCGTATGTTGGCACCAAAATCAAAAACTTTACTTATCATGGAGCACCCACTGAGGGTAGTCACGTAAATAGCGGTCCTAACTTCACTCATCACTTAGCCATTACTTATCTACTGACCGTCAACTTGGACGGTGGCATTTTTTCACAGCACACTTTCGAAGCACAATAGCACACTACAGAAGGCTGAAGACCAAATAGTCTACTTGAAACGGCCCATTCACCGTCATTTAAAGAACTGTTACCGGGCGAGAAGCTTCTAAAATAGCACCCCCATCACTTATCACAGAACCGGTTACGAGGAAGAATGAGAAATGCCGAAGAAGCGTACTATCAACATTTCCTACCAACGAACAGAATACCCCTGTTATCACAACTACTCCAAGAACATTACTTAACTCAAATAAGTCTAGTAGCAAATACCAATAAAATTTGCAACAAGTTCTTGTATTATTTGTCAATATATGTATTAAATTTCCATTGTGTGTTTGTCTTCTTTGTCCGACAATTTGCCTAAACTACGGAGAAATAAGAGCTCCTTCAAACCCGAAATACTCTTAACGTATTAAAAGCAACCCTATCATTTTACATAGAAACAATTAAGATAACATTAAAATAAGTGTAATATTCTTATATTCGTTCTTATTTAGTTTCGTAAGTCTTTCTAATTTAATATAATATTTTATTACATTAAAACTTAAATGCTTGCGCCCAGGGGATCGTGCTTGTTTTAGTTTGTTTAATGAAGTTTTTGTATTATCTGCGTTTTCGGACTATTGTCCCTATCTTCATTGTTATTTGTACAACGTTTCGGCCGATATGCCCTCCGGCTTCTTCAGGTATTTCTTGTCGGACTCGGGAACCTTCCCGACTCTGGAACCTTCTTTTCGAACTCGGGAACTTTCTTGTCGTTAATCGGGAGCCATCACGGAACTTTGAACCTGACCCTTTATTTATTCCACGGGGGTATCCTGTTCTCATTCCGCTAACCATAGCTGGGGTAGGAGTTGTGTTAATTACTATAAATAAAGGGTTAGGTTCAAAGTTCCGTGATGGCTCCCGATTACGACAAGAAAGTTCCCGAGTTCGAAAAGAAGGTTCCCGAGTCCGACAAGAAATACCTGAAGAAGGCCGGAGGGCATATCGGCCGAAACGTTGTACAAATAACAATGAAGATGGGGATAATAGTCCGAATAACGCAGATAATACTAATCTTCAAGCTTCATCTCAAACATTCGGAGAAGTTTTGTATCTTGTTTTTACTAGGCTCTTCATAATTTAGGATTCATCATGACAGCCATATTTATACGCTATTATAGTGGTTATCTCAGTCGGTAGAGCGTTCGGCTAGAAACCACAAGGTTCTAGTTCGATACCACCCTCGCCAACTCAGCGTATGAGTAGCACAGGGATCTGTGCGATAAAGTAAGGAGCTGATGGTAAGTGTGGCGCTCACCTCAGACGCTAAAATAATTCCTTGGTCTAGCGCTAGTGACAAGGGATAGATTCCCCGCTGCATGGCTGATACGACATTAGACCGCCCCGACACTTACTTTATAGTGTTGTTGACCATTTTCTAATTGTTTTCCTCGGAGAATGGGCGTGTCTGTTAGGGGGTTTATGAAGCTCAGATAACAAAACACCTTAAAAACAACTACACAAAAACATAAATAGGAACATACAATGAATGCGATTCCCTAACCTCTAGGTATAAAATAACCCTAGACGGGTTGACATGCGTGAAAATTAATCAATCGACCAATAAATCAAATATAAATTACAACCGAGTAGTGAGTTCGATCCTCACTAACTGTCCCACAGTTGTGGTTTTATGTCAAGTCTAAGATACACTTTGTAAATTACAATATAGCATCATAACACGTAGTCAGCAAGCTGGTCCCGCAGATCAATTTTCAATAAATGGTATACATGTTTACCAACCCCTCTTAACGAGTAGGCCGTGACGCAAGGTAAATTCATTAAGCGGGGTTCAGCAGGTTTGAATTCAGAGTTTCCTTCTCCTAGACTGGTTGTCATACCAAAAGTAAAGACCCCAGATTTGCCGTACTATTTACCCATAGCTGGAGGAGAATAGTTAGATGTTTGGCTGACTTCTGATTTAGGTCCGAAAATTAAAACGGAAAGTTTTTGGTGGTACCCAATGACAGTTTAACTACAGTCTATGAATGAACAATTTGCGAATTTCAATGGTTAATTAAATGAATAGTAATTTGGGTTATTGTTGTTTATTTTTTTTAAGCAATACTAATTAAAAACAACCATAATTCCCAAAACCGTAACCCAATTCGCAACTTTCCGTTTTAATTTTCCGACCTAAATCAGAAGTCAGCCCTCGCCATGCCCAATTTTACGACGGTAATCATTACACCACGCGCCTCCATAATTGAGTTGTGAGCTTGATCCTCACTAGCGCCCCAGGCTTGTTGGTTTGTATCAAAACGAAGCTACGCTTAGCAAGTAAGAACTATTTTTTCTTTCTTTCTCTTTCTTGTATTGCACTCTCACCCACTCACTCACTCACTACCAGCTAGAAAGTGCTTTATTTTCTCTTTACTTTTTTCGGCTACTCCCCCTTGTGTTGAGCAAGCGTACTCCCCACTCCGGCTCCCCTTCCTGTAATGTCCAGATACACGGACATTCAAAATGACCCACCTACCCAACTAGTCAGATGTTTTTTTTTTTCTAGACTAGAGTTAGAGTCGAGTGGAATGTTGTCCGTGTGTGGCAGTCACTTTGGAAGTTATTAAAAGTGTTGTTGGCAGCAGTCTACCTTACGAGGCTACCGATTAACATGACCGGAGGATGGTGGTACATATTAAGGTTGTTTTTGATAGTGTCTATGATGTGAGGGCCGCCAGTGTGGTCAGTGACTGTCAGTAAGACACATTTCATTTTTTACAACTGCTGTGGCTATTCATGATATTCGGATCTCAGGGAATGAAAGAAAGTCAAACGATAAGCGAGGGAAGAAATTAATGAATGAAAAAAAGAAATCAACTAACAAAAAACAAATAATGGACTAGGTACGAGAAGAGAGAGAGAGAGAGAGAGAGAGAGAGAGAGAGAGAGAGAGAGAGAGAGAGAGAGTTTTAAAATATCGTAATCAATTCTCTTTCTCTCTTTTTGTGTAACCTTTTTATTTATTTATCTTTCTATCGGACTGTGAACCAAGGAGTATAGAGCGTGGTATTCTTTTAATTTTCAGTGGTGAAACTACCATTTATTACCTTAAACAAACAAAAAAAGAAAAAGAAAAAAAAAAGAAAACAACACACACACACGCACAAAAACCAAAACAAAAAAACAAAACAAAACAAACAAATAAACAACCGAAGATATTCTTTTTCAAATAAAATGAGAAAATACGGAGGAAGAAGTTTAAAAGGATTACCAAATGTCTATATGAAAATCAAATAAATAACATCGTAACTTTTGCTTGTTTTTTTTGTGCTCATTCATGATGGATGCGGAGACCTCTGTACTGTCCGCACCCCAGAAAAATGAGCCGCTCTCTAAACCGCAACAACAAAACCTTCTTCTCACGTGTAACATGTGCAACGAACAGTTTCAGTCACCCAGGGCGTTGCCTTGCCTACACACTTATTGTAAAACCTGTTTGAGTCTTATATTCAAACAAAACTCTCCGAGCTCGACACGGGCTCCTTCCCGTGCCCAGATTGCAACGAAGTACACAGCCGATAGACCCATCGAGGCCCTCTACTGAATGGCGTGACGGATTCCCTGAGAATTTCTTCCTCACAGACATGATGGATTTACAAGATGTAAAACAGACATAGTCGATGAGATTGAGAGAACAACACGTCTGCTGCGACAATGATTTCTAGAATTACCTGAAAAAATCGAAACGTATGAGTTTGAGTGAATCAGACTTACTGCGTAACGGGACGACTCCACAGATATTCGCCAAGAGATTCTTGTCATGAAGAAGACAGAGAAAGTCATCCAGACTCCAAAAAAACCCACGAAGATAATGCAGCTCCACCCCCAGTCCAATCCCCAGCCCAGCACCGATCTCAGAACAAAAACCCGAAGAAGAACCCCCAAATCTGATAATATTGAAAACGGTGTGAGCCTACTATTACCTTTAGAATATAAGTTTTCTGCTAATGTTCCTGGGTAGAATGTGTCTCGATGCTGGAAATGCCACCCTAATGCCCGAGGGGTTTGTTCTTGGAATTGACTGCAGAAATCGACACGTCAAAAAATTTACGCTGACCGGTAAATTGGTCGGTCTGCTCCGTCTTGTGTCCGAACCCAGTGATATCATTTTACTCCCTGAAGGTGAAGCTTTATTGACACTACCCCAGAAATGCGAGATGATTTCTTTGGACCCGGATAATTCCTTGGAAATTACTAAACGACTGCAGACCTCCAGGAAATATATGCGACTGGCGGCCGGCCAGAATGAGCGCCTGGTAGCCACCAACTGTGTGGACAGTATGTGGTTTGTCGATGTTCTCTCTTACAATGGCCGGGTCCTCTATTCGATCCAGCGTTTATGCACTGGTCACCCGACCGGTATACAGTTTCCCCATCAAATGATATTATCATTTCGGACTCTATTCAGCGTGCGGTAATCGCTTTTCATTGGAATGG
>CM042158.1:90907956-90912828 GCA_023376005.1 Doryteuthis pealeii | reverse complement strand
TGTTCTCTGTAATCTTCATATATTTCCAACTTACACTGATGTGCCCAGCAAGATTTTCCTTGAAAGGAACTGTTAATCAACGATAAATCTTTTTTTTTGATTAACAGACCATATGACAATATCAGGACACTGGGCCGTTAACATTATTTCAGTTGGAATAATATAATATAATATAATAAAAATATAATATAATACTACCCATAGCTAAAGTGATAGAATTATCACACTTAAAGTATGTTCACTTAGGCTTTTTAATTTAACAGTAAATAAATTAATGTTAATTAATTAAAAACATACAATCCACATCTTCTGTTAATTTGGCCATGTTGTTTTTAGATGAACTAAGCGTAATTACGGGTTTCGAAGGAGCTCTTATTTCTCCGTGGTTGTAGGCAAATTGTCGACAAAGAAGACAAACACACAATGGAAATTTAATGCATGTATTGACAATTACAAAAACTTGTTGCAAATTTTATTGGTATTTGTGACCAGACTTATCTGAGTTAAGTAATGTTCTTGGAGTAGTGGTAATAACAGGGGTATTCTGTTCGTTGGTAGGAAATGTTGATAAGACACTTCGTCTTGGTAGTTTCTCGTTCTTCGTCATAACCGGTTCAGTGATAAGTAATGGGGGATGCTAATTAGAAGCTTCTCACCCTGGTAACAGTTCCTTAAATGACGGTGAATGGGCCCTTTTTAAATAGACTATTTGGTCTTCAGCCTTCTATAGTGTGCTTTTATGCCAGCCTGTGGTCTGCAGACACAATGCCTTTGAAAGTGTGCTGTGAAAATATGCCTCCATCCAGGTCAACAGTCCTTAGAAGTAAGCCCTATTTTTGGGCTAAGTGATGAATGAAATGTAGGGACCGCTATTTACGCGACTATCTCAGTGGGTGCTCCGTGATAAGTTGGCCCTGAGAGCTTTAGTTTTTACGTCTCTCCTCCAGTAACTGCTTTGCGATAAGTGAAGTTTTTGGTATTGGCGAGAACATACAATGTTGGCGATTTTCCCCCTAGCGGCAGGGGGAGATAATTAACTATGGAATTTCCAATAGAACTCTGTTGTATCTGAGTTCATATAGAGGTTGATGTCTCTTGCTACTTTTTTTATTGGCTACGCAACAGTGATTTCGCTTGTGCAGGTGTATTTGTAAGAAGTGCTGAATAAGTGATTAAATAAATAAATAGATTAATTTATTCATTTGCCAGTTATTTTAAATAGGTTAATGTATTTGTTTGAGGTGTGTAGCATAGTGTTTAATAACATAGAAAATGATGTTATCTTCAAGATATGGCAAATTTTTCAGCTTTTTTTTTTTTAAAGGAATGCTCCCATCAAATTAGTAGCAGCAGCAGCCAGCCTCATATACTCTATTGATCTGATTTTTTTCAGAAAAATAAACATGTTTTTCATCTGAAATCTTAAATAAATCTTAAATTTAATCTTAAATAGTTTTTTTAAAATTTTTTTTAGTTATCTTCAAGATATGCACTTCCAAATTTTTCAGTCGTTTTTTTTTTTTTTTTAGAATGCTCCCTTCAAATTAGTAACAGGAGCCAGCCTCATATGCTCTTTTGATTTGCTGGTTTCAAAGTATTATTTGTATTATTCGGACTATTGTCCCCATCTTCATTATTATCTGTACAATGTTTCGGCTGATGTACCCTCTGGCTTTCTTCAGATATTTCTTGTCAGACTCGGGTACCTTCTCTGACTCAGTAACCATCTTGAACTTGGGAACCTTCTTGTTGTAATCGGGAGCCATCATGGAACTTTGAACCTAACCCTTTATTCAGTCCATGGAGGTATCCTGTTCTCATTCCGCTAACGATAGCTTAGGTACAGGTGTTAAGCTATGTTAATTATTATTCTGTTACTGTTGTCTCTTATCTGAATTTGTAAATAATTTTCTTTTACAAAGATTATTTTGGGCATTTTTCAATAGTAAAATTCAAAAAAATTTTTTTTTAACAAATAAAATCTAAACTTATTTAAGAATTCAATGAAAAACAAGTTTAATTTCCTGAAAAAATCAGATCAAAAGAGCATATGAGGTTGGCTGCTGTTGCTACTAATTTGAAGGGGACATTCTTTAAAAAAAAAAAGTTGAAAAATTCGAAAGTGCATATCTTGAAGATAACCAAAATATTATATGATACTTCTTTAACACATACAAACACATTAATGTAGTAGTTTCTATTCAGCAGAATTATAAAGACTAGGTGAATAAAGCTGTCAAATACTTAGCCCAAATCTTTCAACTTTTTTTTTTTAAAGGAATGCTCCCTTCAAATTATAAGCAGGAGCCAGCCTTGTAGGCTATTTTGATCTTTTTTTTAATAGGAAAATAAACTTGTTTTGGATCTTAATTCTTAAATAATTTTCTTTATAATAAATTATTTTGGGAATTTTTCAATAAATATATCTCAATAAAAGTTTTCAAATTTTATTATTGAAAAAAAAAAAAAAAAAAAAAAAAAAAAAGAAAAGAAAAAAAGTTAATTCATTATTAAATTTTTTTTTCTTCAGAAAAATGCCCATAATAAATAGATTATCATTTATTGTAAAAGAAAATTAAGATTTGAAATGAAAAACAAGTTTATTTTCCTGAAAAAAAAAAATCAGATCAAAAGAGCATATGAGGCTGGCTGCTGTTGCTACTAATTTGAAGAGAACATTCTTTTTAAAAAAAGATTTGAAAAATTTGAAAGTGCATATCTTGAAGATAACCAAAATATTATATGATACTTCTTTAACACATACAAACACATTAATGTAGTAGTTTCTATTCAGCAGAATTATAAAGACTAGGTGAATAAAGCTGTCAAATGTCAAAAAATAATTCATTGTAAAACAAAATTATTTAAAAATTCAAATGATAAACAAGGTTTATTTTCCCATAAAAAGCAAATCAAAAAAGTACATGAGACTAGCTCCTGCTGCTAATTTGAAGGGAGCATTCTTAAAAAAAAAAAAAAAAAAAAAAAAAAAAACGACTTAAAAATTTGGAAGTGCATATCTTGAAGATAACTAAAAAATTTAAAAAATTATTAAAAAAAATCTTTTTTTCAAACTATGCAAGCTAGGTTCAAATCCTGGAAGAGGGTGCTTTTTGTTTCACTTTCATGAAAATGGCACCAACAAAGGCATGAATACCTCTCTTCTCCCCCCGCTGTGTGTAAATAGGAGGAATAACTGGGCTCTTAGCCAAGGTAAAAACAACCAGTCTAGAAAAAGGAAAAGCTCTGAATTCAAAAATAGGGGGTGTGGGGGCAAGTAGACCCCCCCCCCCCAACGCTCATAAAAACCCTATCACTACTAAACTGCAGTACCATCACAGAAGTGGTATGGTTGCTACTCTATGTCCTCAAGGGTACATGACATTTACATTAACAATTTAGTTATTAAGGTAATTCCATGTCAAATATTCCAGGCCATATCACCCACACCCTTCAATTTTCTGAAATTTTGTCCAGGTGTGGATTATTTAAAGTTAGATAATCCCCAAAATTTGAGCTTCCAATTCCAAAAATTATCAGAGTTATGCTGAGTTTTAGCTCTCCAAATTGGGGGCGGGGGCAAGAAAACTATTTTGTTTTGCAAAACTTTTTGTAATCTATTTTTGTCTGTAAAATGAGTACTAGAGCTTCCCTACTCTTAAAAATTGGTTTATTAAAGCAAAATGCTTTAATAAACAAAGGAATCCAAAAATGCTAAAAAAAATATTAAAGTTAACCAATTTTAAGTTATTGATAATTTATGATTTGCAAAATTCTAACCGTAGCTTTGATTCTGAGCAAATATCAAACTATCTTTTTGGTACAAATAATGTTCAATATATGTGAAATAATAGAAAAACTTTTTGTCATAGATGCTAAGACACATTGGGTTATTGATCTTGCTATGAAAAAATCTGAAATCATCAATAGCTTAAAATTGGTTGACTTTAAGACATTTTTGGATTCCTTGGGCCAAAATGTTTTTATAAAGCAATTTTTAGAAACTTTACAATGATTTAAACATCATTGACAATAAACATTTCTGTGATTTCTAAATATTTTGAAGATCTTACCATTGAGATTACCCTCGTACATTCAACTACTTTTGCTTTGTTAATTTAACATGTGAGCAAGGACAGAAATTATTCCCTGTGATTAATATCATGAAGGTGAATATTTTTTTTTGGGGGGGGACAATGGGAGGTGTTGCTATGGGCTTAGAATCTCCAGAGTTCACCTCTTCTTTTTTTTTCCATATAATTCTACTAGGTTTTACATTTACTGTTAGTTAAAACTTTCTGTGATAAATATCATGAAAGTGACTACTCTTTTTTTTTGGGGGGGGGAGCAATGAGGAGGTGTTGCTATGGGGTTAGAATCACCAGTATCAAATTCCTCTCTTTTTAAAAAAATATACATTTAACTACTTTTGCTTTGTTAGTTTAACATATGAGCAAGGACAGAAATTATTCTCTGTGATTAGTATCATGATGGTGAATACTCTTTTTGGCAATGGGGAGGTGGCTATGGGCTTAAAATCTCCAGAATCAAGATCACCTATTTTTTTTTTTTTTAATAAATTCTATGTTTTATGTATATGCTACTTTAATTTTCTGTGATAAATATCATGAAAGTGACTACTCTTTTGGGGGGCAATGAGGAGGTGTTGCTATGGGGTTAGAATCCCCAGAAACAAGTTCCTCTCTTTTTTTTATATATTCATTTAACTACTTTTGCTTTGTTAATTTAACATATCAACAAGGACAGAAATTATTGTGTGATTAGTATCATGATGCTGAATACTCTTTTTTGGGCAATGGGGAGGTATTGTTATGGACGTAGAACCTCCAGAAACAGCTCCAACTCTTTATT
>CM042158.1:90880456-90902956 GCA_023376005.1 Doryteuthis pealeii | reverse complement strand
AAATATGCATGTGTGTGACACTGTAAGATCTTCTGCTCCTGGCTGCACATAGGTGCAATAATGCATATGCACATAGGTACAAACATGTATGTATTTTTTTTTTTTACTCCTCTACAAATATCACTACTTGATAGTAGGGTAGAATAGAATCTTTTACCTTGATATGACAACCAGCACAGGAGAAGGAAAACTCTGATTTCAAACTTTTTGTACTTTCATTGAAAATTGACCTTGTGTTGGATTCTGCTTGTGTGGAAGGGTTGGGTAAATACAGATTAACCAGCACCTAATTCATCATCATCATCATCATCATGTCGCGCTTTCAGCGCGGATATCCATGATATCTCATGCATATCTATCGGTGGCTGTTGACTCATCAATAGGTGCTAGTCTTAGAGATGAGGAGCAGTAGTTTCCTAACTGAACTGTTTGATCCTGGCCGTTGACCCGTTTAGGGTTCCTCCGCCCAGCATCGTATGAGCCCCGCCATTGTCCCAGTATGGGATCATCTGGCATTTCTCACATCCACCACGCTGCTACCCATGGCTTCCTTTTTACTGACATTTTGGCTTGTTATTTCATTCTTTTGGCTATCTTTCGGTCTGTATACTTGTCGCCGTAGAAAATAATTGTAATGCTTTGGTCAACAATTTTTAGCAAGAAAATTCTCGTTCGTTCGGTCAGTCTAGTTTGAATTATTCAAAATAGATTTCGTTAATTTCGTTGATAGAATATTTTCCTTGTTAAAGTCGCGAAAATCAACGTCTTACACTTTGATTTGGAAATCTATTTTTCATTTCAGCACCAAATTAATGTGGGTTATTCCATGTCAAATCATCCAGAAAAAATACTCAGCGTATGAGTAGCACAGTGATCTGTGCGGTAAAGTAAGAAGCTGATGGTAGGTGTGGCACTCCACCTCAGACGCTAAGATAATCTCTTTGGTCTAGCGCTAGTGAAAAGGGGATAGACTCCCTCGCTGGTTGGCTGATACCAACATTAGGCCGCCCTGAGGACTTTACTTTTTTTTTATAGGAAGTGAGGATACTCAGAACAGTTGACCCATTTTGACACAGACTATGCTTGTTTGGCCAGATCTATCATATGAAAAAG
Source organism: Doryteuthis pealeii (assembly GCA_023376005.1). Lineage (NCBI taxonomy): Eukaryota > Metazoa > Mollusca > Cephalopoda > Myopsida > Loliginidae > Doryteuthis > Doryteuthis pealeii. Next base: position 90,901,843 of record CM042158.1, on the reverse strand, counting down.
AGGGCCATATTCCTTCCTATGAAAAAGAGGGCCATATTCCTTCCTATGAAAAAGAGGGCCATATTCCTTCCTAAGGAAGGCTACTTATAATACCTCCATGATCAAACCAGACTATGAGATATATCTTTTTTTACCTTCAGGAAGTGAAAGATTTTGAAAAAGTGATAATTTTAGATTATTTGATAGATTTTTATGTAGATAGATAGTATTATATATTCATTATATTTATATTCATTATAATATACATTATTCCATTGTTATATACATATGTAATATATATATAAATATATATGTAATATACATATTACATTGTTATTAACATTGTTATTAAATAACAAAATTATGTTATATTAATTGATGATTGTATTGAATTATTGTATTATTTTTTAATTATTTTAATTTTTTTAATTTATTTAATTAATATATAACAAATATTTTTGTTATATTTTTAATATATAACAAATATTATATAATTATAATATATATATTTAATTTATTTAATTTTTTAAAATTATTATTGTATTATTGTATTGTATTAACGATGATTGTATTAATATTATTTAATAATTAATTATGTTATGTTATTGTTATTAACATTGTTATTAACATTGTTATTAATATACATTAATATACATTAATATATATTCATTATATATTATATATTCATTATATATGTAGATAGATAGTATTTTGATAGATTGATAGATTTATAATACCTCCATGGTCAAACCAGACTATGAGATTTATCTTTTTTTACCTTCAGGAAGTGAAAGATTTTGAAAAAGTGAAAAATATGGGCAAAAGCGATTGTGCATATATATATATATGAGGAAAAAATGAGTAAAGAAAAGAAATGTAGATGGATAAAAATGAATTTTATCGATATCACTTACACATGTGTTTCAGTCTGTTTATCAAAATGTATACGGATTTACGTTATTATTATTATTAAATAATCAGATGGAGTTGAAATGATGATGATAATAATAATAATAATAGGAAACATGTATAAAATATTCCGTACATTTTTTTTATTTAAAAAAAAAAAATTCACTATGATGAAGGTCGTAAAAAATCTCTCTGTGTACGGAATATTTTATACATTTTTCCTATTATTATTATTATTATCATCATTTCAACTCCATCTGATTATTTTAATAATAATAATAACGTAAATCCGTATACATTTTAATAAACAGACCGAAACACATGTGTAAGTGATATCGATTAAAAGTGATATCGATAAAATTCATTTTTATCCATCTACATTTCTTTTCTTTACTCATTTTTTCCTCATATTGTCGGATTCATTTTCCATTCTTACATATATATATATATATATATATATAGTAATTATAATGATATAGATTGTTATATTTATAAATAAATAGAGCTCAGTATTGTGGATAGAGTATGTATATCTAAGTTAGGGTAGCGAGGACATAAAGTCAACAGTGCTTGTTCACAGACAGTTTTTCACCTGGTCGATTTTCACACAAAATTCAGTTTGAAAATTGCATCGGTGAGAAACTGTCAGTAGCCATCTATACATATATAAAGGGTAGTTGTGTGTATATGTATGTCCAGTGGAAACTTCGAAAATAAAACAATTAACAACAAAGTAAATATATATACACATTAAATATCACCAGGGCTTGGTTTTTGAGCAAAAATAATAAAGATTTGATTTATATTCGTGAAGATAATTAAAAAATAAAATTTAAATGATAACAACATGGATTTTTCTTTTATTTAATATTTTAGATAGTAGATATTAATATTTCTTTTCAGAGTAGCTGGATCAATGCAAGGTCTATTTTTTTTATATAGGGATTTAAATGGGGCATCCCACGAGGATTCAATTCAAGATTCAGTAATAATGGATCTGCGGGACTAACTTAAAAAAATCCCCCTCTACCCAGGTGGTGCTGGGTAGCCGCTGCTAGTATTTTACATAATTCTATCTATGAATGAAATGGACTGCACCAATAAATTGATATATTGGTGTAATATAAATATTTTTGAAGGCAATTTACAATGCAATATGCGTTGAAAATTATATTTATTTAACTTTTTTTTTTTTTTTTTTTTTAATTCTAAATATTTTCTGAAAATAAAATTCCATCATACAATATCGCCGTGGGATAAGTACTATAAAAAAACACCTAGTACTTTCAATAACTCTGATGATGGAATTTTATTTTCAGAAAATATTTAGAATTAAAAAAAGAAAAAAAAAGAAAAAAAAAGAAAAAAGTTAAATATAATTTTCAACACATACTGCATTGTCTATTGCCTTCAAAAATCTTTATATTACACATACACACAATGCTTCAAAGATACTATAAAAAAAACAACCTTTATATATTGGTGTATTTTTCTGTGATTAAACTAAACTTAGCTTCTATTGTAGTAGCAGAAAATGGATAGATGTGAGGGAGGAGGAAAAGAAACACCAAGTTTATTAGTTTATTTACAGCTATATAAAAAGAAAACAAAGTAAATCGGCCTGGCCTTTTGGCTGGGGGTCCAGTGGCTTTGGCCCTGGACCACAAAAGTTAACAACGTTGATCCCAAGAAGCCATCTCCCCAGGCAACACCTGCCCCCTCAATTTAAAGGGACAGGGCCAGGTTCATTGCCTGGTGCCTGAGGTGCCCCCTTGTGGGGGAATACCGACAGAATCAACATTTTTTGCACTCGTCTCCCATGAGCTTCGGTTCGTGGGTGGTCCCACATTAATAGGGCCTTGTGCCTAACCTGCATACATGGTAAATATCCTCTAAATGTTATGATTCCATAATTTTTGCCAGGAGTAGTACTATTTTATATTATACAAGTGGGACCTGTAGAATTTCCACAAAATGAAACAAAAATCAAGAGGAGCTATTTAAGCCAGAAACAATGATTTGAAATTTCATTACATATAAATCCTACTGTTATCTTTGCAATAAATAATACAAAAATGAAAGTGACAAAAACACGACTCTGAAAAAGTTGTTGGTCTGGGAATTTGCCTGATGCTGGCTCGCAAAAAGATAACGTAAATAAAGGCAGGAGGCCTGGACAACATAAGATCAAAATTACCAAAATACGTTCCATAATTCACAATTTCAATATTACAAACAAAACAAACATGTAACTTTTTTTTTTTTCAATTCATTTCAATTTTACTTTGGGCATTTAAGTGACACAAGACCATTTGAAAGATTTCATTTTTAAAATTATGTGAAATAAAATGTGACAAATAAGAAATCTGCGATTAAGTGACACCAGATAATTTGCATTTACAGTTCTTCATTGCATCTAGAACAATTTAGACAGTCTCATTTTTAACCAGAGGGTGTTGCTAGCTGATAACAGTCGGAATATTAAGGAACAAGAGTATTAATATATAGATTATATATATTTTTTAAATTTTTACTTTGGTTTATTTATTTTTTTACACTGGTTTATTTTTGTACTTGAAAAAAATCCTAAAACTTATTTTATTCTGACAAATCATATATATATATATATATATATATATATATATATATTGTTCAGCAAAAAAAAAAAAAAAAAAATGATTTATGTATTTATTTGCATGTTTCATTTCATATTTAATACCTGGGGTCACAAAAAATGTTAATTCCTTTTAATTCTACGTTGGACATATGTAAATATAAAATCTGCTAAGTGAAGATGTTGATTCCCTTAAAAAAAAGTTTTATATTCCATGAATAGATTCAGAACAGAAAGGCATTGTGGAAACTACATCAACCTACGCAACTTATTGACACGAGTCACACAAGATATCCCGCTCTTAGCAACACAAGTGATTCGATTTTTTATATTAAAGGACGCACACAACATTTTTCTACTGATAAAAAATTTATGAACCTGTCTATCAGATATATATATATATATGGCTTTTTTAATCTAAATTTGTAAAATTCAATTGAAGTGATTCTTTCTGTGTGTGTATATATATATATATATATATATATATATATATATGGCTTTTTTAATTTAAATTTTTAAATTCAGATTGAAGTGATTCTTTCTGTATATATATATATATATTATATATATATATATATATATATGGCTTTTTAATTTAAATTTTTTAAATTCAGATTGAAGTGATTCTTTCTATATATATATATATATATATATATATATATATATATATATATATGTGTGTGTGTGTGTGTGTGTGTGTGTGGTTTGTTTAATTTAAACTTTTTAAATTCAGATTGAAGTGATTCTGTATATATATATATATATATATATATATATATATATATATATGTGTGTGTGTGTGTGTGTGTGTGGTGGTTTGTTTAATTTAAACTTTTTAAATTCAGATTGAAGTGATTCTTTTTATATATATATATATATATATATATATATATATATATATATATATAAGTAAGTACAGTTGGTGGGGTGGCCTAAAGTCAGTATCTGACAGACACCAAGGGAATCTACCCCCTTTTCACTAGGGCTAGACCAAAGAGATTATTTTAGCATCTGAGGTGGAGTGGCACATTTACCTCATGTAATTTTTTAAATTCATGTTGAAGCAATTCTCTCTCTCTCTCTCTCTTTTTTAAAATTCAAACCTTTTTCATTCATATTGAAGGATTTTTTTTTCTTTCTTTCACCTGTCCGGTCTGTAATACCTGGATGTTTTTGTTTACTTTTTTACTGACTTCCTCTTATCCTTAGAGTCTAAGACGGCAGCTTATACTGCCCCTATCTATGTAACAGCTATCATCATAGGAATTGGACACAACTATCCGAGTTCAAATCCTGAATAAGGCTGTTTGCATTTCACTGAGGGCTATTACCCATGGAAAAGGTATGAATCCAACAATTATCCCTCTAGCTATAAGTAAATTTTAGGCTCTTTAACTAGGGTATGGAAACCTGTCTGGGAGAAGGAAAACTCTGAATTCAAACCAGACCTGAAGAGGGATGGGTTCCAACAGGTTATTCCTGGCCAAGACACCCTACATGAGTAGCACCCCCCATGATCAAATCAGGTTACATGGGCCCTGTCGGCTGGGGCTGTAGAATAGGGTAGTTTGATTTTGTAACTGTAATTTATCCCATGTGCCAAAATTTGTAAATTAACATAAAAAATTACCACACAAAATATTTTTCTTCAAAACTTTGCCTTCATTTGAGGAATTAGATTTCAGTCTTTTAAAATATTATCCCTGTTACAGTTTAATTAATGAGGTAAAAAGCAACATATCGGAGGTATCTGCGATGATGGGGGGATATTTTCAATTTTAATTATGATATCTTATTTATTTCATCTAAGTAAAATAAATTTCTGTATTGAATATTCAAATTGCTAAATTTTCTAACCAATTTCTGGGCCAAATTTTGCAAAAATTAGAATTTTTAGCACATTGTAACTGATGATCTTTGATGCTATTTCCTCAAACAATCGTGCAGGTAAGAGATCTAGTTTTTAGTATCAGTATTTATTATAGCAACATACAACCTTTGCTGTTTGAGAGAATTTGATATCTTAAAAACAGTGAAAAATCAACCTACCCTAATGGGAAAAACCTGGTAGGACTTGTTAATTTAAAAAAAAAATCAATGATAGTATTAAAAAATTAGATAAAAACTTTAATAGAAGCCAGTTGGTGGCTACTACATGTAAAAGGGTCAGTGGGTATAATGCTGTTTTTGGCACAAGATTGGTAAAATCTGATAAAGATCAATTGCCTGAAGGAAGATATATATAGAGAGGGAAAGTGACAGGCAGAATGTGAAGTAAGAGACAGGCCAGTTTCTGACTTAATTGCAAATTATGACTTATTAGAACCAATTAAAATGGGATTTTTTAAAACATAACTCAATTCCAGAACTAAGGAATATTTTAGCATGTATTTTGTGTCCTTAAACTCAATAAGAAAAAAACCTTTTGGAAACAATCCTTGATTCGCTTAGCTTTAAGTTAAAGTCGTTGGGGCGGCCTAAAGTCAGTATCAGCCAGTTAGCGAGGGAGTCTATCCCCTTTTCAATAGTGCTAGACCAAGGAGATTGTTTTGGCATCTGAGGTGAAATGACACACCTACCATCAGCTCCTTACTTTACTGCACAGATCCCTGTGCTACTCATACGCTGAGTTGGCGAGGACCGGTATCAAACGAGGAACCTTGTGGTTTCTAGCCCAACGCTCTACCGACTGAGCTAACCCGGCCACTTAGCTTTATAATAATGATAATAATAATAATAATAATATTAATTCAGTGAACTTATTATTCATTAAAATTATAATGTCTTGTTTTGTATGCAATCCAGGTGGCTTTTATGTTCTGTATGAAATTTATGAAAGCATGTTTTTGGGATTTGTATGCAATCCAGGATAACCATGGATCTTGTGTTTTGTATGCAGTTCAGGATAGCACTGGCTTTGTACTTTGTGTGCAATCCTGGATAGAGTTTTTTTTTGTGTGTTTTGTATGTAATCCAAGGTAGCAGTAGATTTTGTGTTTTGTACACAATCCAGGATAGTATATTTTTATATTTTCTAGGCAATCCAGGATAGAATTGGATTTTGTGTTTTGTAAGCAATCCAGGATAGATGTGGTATTTGTGTTTTGTAGGCAATACAGGATAGTATATTTTTATATTTTTGGATAGCATTGGATTTTGTGTTTTATAGGCAATTCAGGATAGCACTGGATTTTGTTTTTTGTAAGCAATCCAAGAAAGCTGTGGATTTTTGGTTTTGTATGCAATCCAGTATAGAGTTGGCTCTTGTGATTTGTATGCAGTTCAGAATAGCAGTGATTTTTATATTTTGAAGGCAATCCAGGGTATCACTGGTTTTTATATTTTGAAGGCAATCCAGAGTATCACTGGTTTTTATATTTTGAAGGCAATCCAGCGTATCACTGGCTCTTGTTCATTGAAGTCAATCCGGAATATCAGTGGCTTTTCTATTTGGTCTACAAACCAGCATAGAATTGGATTTTGTGTTTTGTATGCAAACCAGAATAGGAATGTTTTTTGTGTTTTGTTTACAATCCAGGATAGCAGTGGCACTTGTGCTTTGTATGCAATCAAATATAGCAGTGGATTATGGTTTTGTGTGCAATCCAGAATAGCAGTAACTTAGGGTTTTGTAGGCTACCCATGATAGCAGTTGCTCTTGTTAGGCTACCCATGATAGCAGGGGCTCCTGTATTTTTTAGATAATCCAGCATAGTGGTGGTGTTTATATTTTGTAGGCTACCCATGATAGCAGGGGCTCCTGTTTTTTAGATAATCCAGCATAGTGGTGGTGTTTTATATTTTGTAGGCTACCCATGATAGCAGGGGCTCCTGTATTTTTTAGATAATCCAGCATAGTGGTGGTGTTTATATTTTGTAGGCTACCCATGATAGCAGGGGCTCCTGTTTTTTAATCCAGCATAGTGGTGGTGTTTATATTTTGTAGGCTACCCATGATAGCAGGGGCTCCTGTATTTTTTAAATAATCCAGCATAGTGGTGGTGTTTATATTTTGTAGGCTACCCATGATAGCAGGGGCTCCTGTATTTTTTAGATAATCCAGCATAGTGGTGGTGTTTATATTTTGTAGGCTACCCATGATAGCAGGGGCTCCTGTATTTTTTAGATAATCCAGCATAGTGGTGGTGTTTATATTTTGTAGGCTACCCATGATAGCAGGGGCTCCTGTATTTTTTAGATAATCCAGCATAGTGGTGGTGTTTATATTTTGTAGGCTACCCATGATAGCAGGGGCTCCTGTATTTTTTTAATCCTGTTATATTTTGTAGGCTACCCATGATAGGGGCTCCTGTATTTTATAATCCAGCATAGTGGTGGTGTTTATATTTTGTAGGCTACCCATGATAGCAGGGGCTCCTGTATTTTTTAGATAATCCAGCATAGTGGTGGTGTTTATATTTTGTAGGCTACCCATGATAGCAGGGGCTCCTGTATTTTTTAGATAATCCAGCATAGTGGTGGTGTTTATATTTTGTAGGCTACCCATGATAGCAGGGGCTCCTGTATTTTTTAGATAATCCAGCATAGTGGGGGTGTTTATATTTTGTAGGCTACCCATGATAGCAGGGGCTCCTGTATTTTTTATATAATCCAGCATACTGATGGTGTTTATATTTTGTAGGCTACCCATGATAGCAGGGGCTCCTGTATTTTTTAGATAATCCAGCATACTGATGGTGTTTATATTTTGTAGGCTACCCATGATAGCAGGGGCTCCTGTTTTTTAGATAATCCAGCATAGTGGTGGTGTTTATATTTTGTAGGCTACCCATGATAGCAGGGGCTCCTGTATTTTTTAGATAATCCAGCATAGTGGTGGTGTTTATATTTTGTAGGCTACCCATGATAGCAGGGGCTCCTGTATTTTTTAGATAATCCAGCATAGTGGTGGTGTTTATATTTTGTAGGCTACCCATGATAGCAGGGGCTCCTGTATTTTTTAGATAATCCAGCATAGTGGTGGTGTTTATATTTTGTAGGCTACCCATGATAGCAGGGGCTCTTGTATTTTTTAAATAATCCAGCATAGTGGGGGTGTTTATATTTTGTAGGCTACCCATGATAGTAGGGGCTCCTGTATTTTTTAGATAATCCAGCATAGTGGTGGTGTTTATATTTTGTAGTTAACTAATGATAGCTGTGTCTCTTGTATTTTGTAGGGAATTTAGATTAACAGAGGCTTTTATGTTTTGTCACAGCAATAAATTCAATTGTTCCTTTTATGATTGCTATTTTTCAATTTTCTAATCTTCTTTAATGAAACTTTGTTGGGGTAAGCTTGCTCGTGAATTTTGTTGCTTTCTGCCTGACAGGGAAATAAAATCTTTAATAAAATATCATTATTGATAAAGAATGACACAACTAAAATTACTGATAAAAATACAATTAGATAAAATAATAATGATAATAATATGGAATTCGGAATTGAAAAATGTGTCATGTTAGTGATAAACATGTGAGAAAGAAAAATAATGGACAGAATGCAACTACCAAATCAGAACACTATAAAAACACTTGGAGAAAAAAAAAGTTACAAATACTTCAGAATTTTAGAAGCAGACAATATCAAGCAACCAGAGATGAAAGGAAAAGTTTAAAAAGAATTCCTCAGGAGAACAAGAAAACTCCTAGAAACCAAGCTCAGCAGTAGAAATCTCATCAAAGAAATAAATACATGGACCATCCCCATTATATATATTTACCAACTCCCCCGCACAAGCAGGATATGACACAAGGTCAATTTCTTAAGCGGAGTTCAACAGATTTGAATTCAGAGTTTTCCTTCTCCTAGACTGGTTACCTAGCCATGGTTAAAGAATCCAGTCTACCCTGCTATTTACCCATAGCTGGAGGGAGAGTAGGATTCATACCTTTCCCAAGGGTATTAGCGCTAAGTGAAATGCAATTACCACGTCCAGGATTTGAACTCTGAGCGACAAGTCCATTTCCCATGACTTTAACCATTACACCATGCGCTTCCCCATTATAAGATACTCTGGGCCATCCTTAAAATGGACAAAAGAAGAACTCAGACAGATTGACCAAGGGACTAGAAAATTAATGAAAATGCGCAAAGCTTTACACCTTAGAGAAGATAGAGATAGGCTATATGTATCAAGAAAGGAATGTGGAAAAGGTCTTGCCAACATAGAAGACTGCATAGATGCCACAATCCAAGGACCTGAAGAATACACAAAAAAGAGCCAAGAAAGACTACTTATGGCAGCCAATAACAGCAGATGTAACATATGGACAAACAGAAAAACAATGAAAATAAGAAAACAAAGATGGAAAGAAAAACAATTATATGGATACTTCAAACAACAAATTGGAGAGGTTGCACATGAAAAGACTTGGAAATGGTTAAGAAGAGGAAACCTCAAGAGAGAAACCAAATGACTAATAATTGCTGCATAAAATAATGCCATAAGAACAAATTATATCAAAGCAAAAATTGATACAACAAAACAGTAAAAATAGAATATGAGGTGACAGAGATGAGACCATAAACCACATATGTAGCAAACTAGCACAACAGGAATACAAAGTTAGGCTTGACTGAGTTGGGAAGGTGATCCACTGGGAATTATTTCTTTGATTTAATTCGTTTTGTAAATTCTCTTTTCCCTTTTACCAATTATCTATCCAACAGGTCAGTTTTTGTCTAGTATATATATAATATACCAAACTTGTTGTTAAACCCTTGCCATAAGAAAAAACCCAGCAAAATATACTACCAAACATCACCTTGGATCTTAGTCAGATCTTTGCCCTGAAGAGCACTAAACGAAACTGTTAGTAGGTATATCTGACTCATTAGGTTTAACTTTATATATATACTAGCTAAAGTACCCGGTCTATGACCGGACTAAAATGAAATTTGGATCACCAGGGAGTGAGAGAGAAAGTGGAAGACAGTAGTTAGAGAGGGGGTAAGAGGAAAATAATTCTTGAAACTAAAATCATTGAGAATTTGTATATTTCAGGATTTGTATTTTCTGTTTTATAGTTTAAAATTATTACATATTATTATACAACAAATTGAAAGTATTCGTTTGTATATTTGTTTTTTTTTTTTTTTTTTTTTTTTGTAAATTTTGTAACATCACATGTACCTAATAGAACAGAAAAACTTAACAATGTAATATATATTTAAATTGACCTGATCATCTAATTGTTTTTTTCCTTCAGTGGATTATTATCGATTACACACCAATCTATCAGATTGTAAAAAAAAATTCTTAAAAGTTCTTTATTTCTTTAGTTTTCAAGGGTGCTCATTTCCTCAGTTCCGCAAATTGGGTGATTTTGGCTTATTTAATTGATTACATCCCTTAATCAGTAAAAATCAATAACCAAATTTGACGTGTTTCTTAGTTAGAAGTATATTAATGTGTATGCAAGATTTAAAATTTGAGTGACCCCCCCCGTTTGGAACTTATACGTCGACACGTACATACCAAAATCTCTCCTTTATATATTAGATTATATATATATATATATGCAGCATTCCTTTGTTGGGGCATATTTGTTTAAATAGAATAAACAATTTTTATCTACTTATTTTCTTTTGATCCTCTCAAATTTTATGATAAGTATCTTAATCTACGTATATATATTTAGATAAGAAGTAAATGGAAAATAAATTTATATAAAATTGTTTTATCATTTGCTGTATATTTACTTATATTTTATTAACCATAAATTGTCAATAGAACAAAGCTGATTAACTGGCTCCATTTGTCTGGTAGGAGTGAGGGGAAATGAAAGAGCAGACCCCACAGCTAAATCTAGATTTGATCTCCGACAAGTTCCAGATACCATATACTGATTTGAAACCTAAAATCAATAGATTCCTTCATACAAAATGGCAATAACGCTGAAATAACAACATCCACAATAAACTCTTCCTAATCAAATCCACTTTGGGAGGCTGGAGACCAACTTTAAGGAAGTCTAGAAAGGAACAAGTCATTATGTCCCGATTATGCATTGGTCATACAAAACTAACACACTCCAATATACTCAAACAAGAACAACAACCACAATATGGAACATGTCAAACACCTTTGACAGTTAAACACTTATTCATGGAATGCGGGTTTCTTGCTGACACCAGAAACAGTTATTTTAAAGCAAACAATATGAAAGATTTTTTTGAAAATGTCAACATGGAGGATATTATCTCCTTTTTGAGAGAAATAAAATTATACCATAGAATATAGACATTAAACAAATCAACACCATACAACATGATCCCCAATAATGCTAACACATTTTTAAAACCAATTACTAAAAAGTATAAATATAAATACACGATATGTATTACTTCATAACCGTTAGGCATGACATAACCCCAGATGGGTTGATATGCCGTTAAAATCAATAAACTAAACTTTTCATGGGATATTCTAAATTATGTACTGAAATTTCAAGTATACAGGGTGTTCGGGATAAATTTGACATCTCAGTTGGTAGAGTGTTCAGCTAGGAATCACAAGGTTCTTGGTTCAATACCAGCCCTCACCAACTCAGCATATGAGTAGCACAGAGATTGTGAGGAGCTGATGGTAGGTATGGCGCTCCACCTCAGATGCTAAAATAATTTCCTTGGTCTAGTGCTAGTGAAAAGGGGATAGACTCCCTCGCTGTCTGGCTGATACCGACATTAGGCCGCCCCGACAATTTTTCTCCGTAATCCAGTGATATTCTCACACTTTGCATGATTTAAAAACTTGGACCATTCTTCATTCCGCCCTGTCGTGGGGCGTTAGAATGCACCGACTGCACCTCTGCAGAGGGGTAAGACTCCCCCAATGGGGCCACCTGTTGGCCGTGGGTGGCGACCCGTGATGCTTAAGGATAGAGCCCAGGTGGATGAGCAGTTCATGACTTGCAATACTCCACTTTGGCCATATATTGGGCTAGACGGGCGGTCGGAGAAGCACCCTCCGATCAATCGGCTGGTCACGTCAAGCCCTAGCACCTATATGATTTTCCTAACCCTATTGCCCTTATGGCAAGCCCCAACCCCTTTTTATCATATGTGTGCTAGAAGGCGGTGGCTGCGGGTCTACATGTACTGGGAATGACTTTAAACTCTATCTGATGGTGAGGTTCCAGTTTTGGAGGTTTAGGGAATGTGGAGCACCCCTTCATCACCATTGCACCCTGGTCCACTCTGACCCGGAGTGGTAGTACCTGTTAGGATCCCATCTATGGATTAAATAGAAAAATGTATTTATAAAAAAATTGTATTATCCATTAGGAATTGATTTATTTCAAAACTTTATCGGCATTAAATGACCCACTGAGGTTGACATGCCGTAAAACAAAACAAACCAAACCTTCATTCTATTGAATCAGTCAGTCTACTGTTGGTTTGAACAACAGCAACTGGCTAAGCACAACTGAACCAGTGTCCAAGACTGTTTGGTATTTATGGGAATCAAGAATAGTCCATTCATGTATTTGGGTGATTCCATTCCTTGAGTTCTGATTGGCTGCTTGGTTTCTATGATGTTGTGGAGTTTCATAAATACCCTGCCATTCTGCAGTAGGGTTGCAGCAAGACAGGTTCATATTAAGTTATGACTGCTTGTTGCCGTGTCTTACCAATTCGACGGTAATTGGAACTTAGCTTGATTATTCTATACATTCATATACATGATGACAGATAGAATGGATGACTGGGACCCACCTGAATCATGGGAGATAATAACTTGTATCATGATGATCTGTGCCGGCCATCAAAATAATGTGATTATGGTTGCTGCCCAATGCTCCCTGAACATTGTAAAAACAATCAGACATGAACTGGAGAATTGCAATAGAGACTACGAGGCTGTGGCTAGAAGAAAGCAACATAACAGACAATCTGATTGCATTCATACAGCATTCTTTCAGAGAGGGTATCAGGTTGAATTCAGATTCCTATATAGAGTTGTTAAACACTGTAGTCAAACAAGGATAATAAGGGTAGCCAATGGTAGGCCATATGTATGGCAGCAGGATTTGGCCCCTGCCACACCTCTAGGAAAAGTCAAAAATGGTTGTCGCTGAATTTTTACGACTACACCAGTCCCAATGTTTGGCCTCCTAACTCCCCATGGATTATTATATATGAGGCACTGTTGAGAAACACACCAATTGCCGTGCCAGTACTACAAAAGTCCAGTGAATTGGCAGAATTAAGGTAGTTTTTGAGACCCTTCCCAGGGAAACTGGGACATCAGCTTGCTCTAGGTTCTGGAGCAGGATTGAGGCTGTGATCGACGCTAATGGTGGTTATTTTGAGTGAAACTTGTTGACAGTAGTGTAATTTCCGTGCTTTGAATTTCTTTACAATCCATTAAATTTTGTAGTTACCAAGCACTTTTTCTTTTTCCTTATGAAACTGTCAAATTTCTCATGAACACCCTTATTATGATGAAGATTCGATGTCAGTCTGTCAGTAACCAAAACTACATCACTGCTTATGTCACAATACCCTCAAGAATTGCATAAGTTTATCCATAAGTATTCAATTCATAATTATAGAATAAATCTAATTTATTAACATTGTCTCCATGAAAATCTGAATTATATTTGCCTAAAAACCTGCAATGTGTCTCATATATCACTGTGACATAAAGGTTTACATAATACATGGTGTGGTTAATTTGCATACAGGTTTTAACAAAACTGAATTTAATGAATAATTATTTAGTGTTATTGATCTCTGATATTATTGATTTATTTTCCAACATATTAAAATCAATCTTATGAATTATTTTATATAGAAACGAATTGAAATATAATTAAAATAAGAGTAACTTTTTTTATATGCGTTCTTGTCTAATTTCATTAACCTTTCTAATTTGATATATCTCATTATATTAAAACATAAATACTTACACATGGAGGGCACATATTCTTTCTAGTGTGTATATATATATATATATATATATATATATAATATTAAATATATTAATTCAATGCTTCAATAAAGAGTCCGGTGGAAATTAAAAGGTCTTTTCCGTTAGAGACACACTATATATATATATATGTATGAAAATAGATGGAAATTAATCCGACAGTATGAATTTAACATTTTTGAAAAAACAAATGATGTTTATAATTGGTGACAGAAATCTGTTTCGACCGCTTTAATAGATCAGTCATCATCAAGAGCAACATATGAGAGAAAGACGGGATGAAACAACTGTTAGAAGAAAGGGTACAAACAAAACGCTATTATTCAATGCTGGAATTTAAAAAAATGCGTGTTCTGTGTTAAAAATAAAATAAATTTTATTTAAAAAAAATCAGAAGCATTATAGTTCATAATAAAACTCAAAAGAGTTTGATGCAAAATTATATAAAAGTGTATAATGAGTATCAAAATTGTTCATGATATATTCCAGCTATTAAAAAAGTAATTTACAAGTCCACAGCATAATTGAAGAAAGATGTAAAGTTTCAAATCACTTGTGGTGTTGATAAATCCGTAGTGTTGTAGATAAAAGCCTTCAGAGGTGTAAAAATCCAGATATTTTGTTTTTTCATTAGACAGATATGAAAATAGATGGAAATTAATCCGACAGTATGAATTTAACATTTTTGAAATAAACATCATTCGTTTTTTCAAAAATGTTAAATTCAGTTTTGATTATTACCGGTCATAAAACAAAACAATTTTTTTTTCTTTTGACCCCAAAAAATAGAAAAAAAAAAAACTTAAACATTTGCATAAATTTGAATTTAACTGTTAGAAACTTGGTTTTATTAGAAAGAAAACATTTATTTGAATTTTGACTGCAAAACTATTTTTTCATGAAAATTGCTAATGTGAAAACAACCCTCTCTACAAATGAAGTCCCTAGCTGAAGCGGTGCCGTTTCCCGAAAACTTAATGCGATATTTTACCCCTACAGTCTTTTTTTTTTTTTTGTTTTTGCTAGTAGAATATGGGGCTATTTGCAGAAATGCGTCCCAGCCTCCTGCCTTAAAAAACACTAGGTGGTGATATCTGAAAAAACAACCTCCCTACAAATGAAGTTCCTAGCTGAAGCGGTGCCTGCTAAAAAAAAAAAAAAAAAAAAAAAAAAAAAACAGCGCTTAAGGCGTTTTTCCCGAAAAGTTAATGCGATATTTTACCCCTTCAGTCTTTTTTCGACTAGTAAATGTAAATATTTTAACACTCCCCCTCTTTAAAATATTTTAAGGGGGGGTGCTAAATATTTATATTTACTTCTCAATAAGAATATGGCTTACTTTTAACGCCTTCAAACCACTAAAAAAAAAAATAATTTGTCAATAAAAAAACGCCTTCAATCTGCTAAAAAAAATTTTTTTTGCGGTATTTTTATTATAATTTAATTTTTTTTCGACAATCAATTACAAATAAAAAATCAAAACATTTTTTAAGTATTTTTATTCTATTTTAATATATTTATTTCCAACTATCAATTACAAATTCATATTTGTAGGGAGGGTTGTTTTTTCAGCTATCTCCACCTAGCGTTTTTTAAGGCAGGAGGCCAGGACGCAATTTTGCGAATATCCCCTAGAATATGAAATATAATAAAATATGGAAAAAAAAAGATCAAAATACTACTGAACACTTATTTGATAATCCCATGTCAATTTTAGCAAGTAGCTATGTCCCTCATCTACATTTTAACCCAATGGAGACAACTTGGGACAGAGTTGATTTCAGAGTCAATAGAAATACATAGAGAAAAAAAAAAAAAAAAAAAAAAATATTTCCTCCCACAGTTATTGGCATATTTATAAAAATTCTCAGGATGGGCCATTTGACTCTTGTCACTTTTAAAATCATTTCACTTTCTTTTTTATTATTTCTTTAAACAAGTTCAAATGTAGGAGTGATAGCCACCCACTTAACTCCTGTATATATTAGTGGATAGGTCACACCCCAGATTTGCGTTCGTCAAAATGGGTATTTGCAGTTGACCTACAGATAGGTCACATTGTAATCTGGCTAGTTACACAACCTATTCGAACATAAAACTTAAATAAAATAAAAAAATTTTAATATTTAAATAAAAAGACATTTTCAGGGGTAAAAAATAAATTAACTCTTTTCCTAACACAGATAGGTCATGTTGCAATCTGGCTAGTTACGAGACCTAAAAATATCATGAAAATGTTTTAAAATATTCACCAGTATAGGGTTATATATATATATATATATATATATATATATATATATATTAAATGTAAACAAGTTGTTTTGTAATTAATGCTAATGGTAGAAAAAGGTCTTAATTTCTTAGAGAACTAATGAAAATGTTTTAAAACTATATGTTTTTAAAATACTATCTCGAGTTTAAGCAAAAATAGATATTGCAATACGAAGAATTGCAATACAAAGAATTTAAATTTTTCGATTCTCAGCGATTTTCAGAAAGTATTGCAAGCTGCCCCTTTTATCGTTAAAAACTGGATTTGAATTGTCATGTACAAAAAATTGAAATAAATAAATTACAATGTATTTCTAACTCATCAAGACCTATTCTAGCATAAACCTCATTAAATATTCAACTTTGTTTTAGGACTTTACTTATTTTTAGGGGTAAAAAATAAATTAACTCTTTGCCTATCAAATTCTTTTGGGTATTTTTTACCTGTACTCTCTACTGAGACAATGTCGTCTCCGATGGTTGGGTCATGTACGTCGGATGGATGATGGATGAATCCCGAAAGACATCCTGTATGGAGAGCTAACATCTGGTAAAAGACAGATTGGTCGCCCTCCTACTGCGATTCAAGGATGTCTGCAAAAATGATCTCAGGCATTGTCCCTTCCAGCTGGGAAAATTTGGCTCAAGACCGCCCTCGGTGGCGGCAGAATCTCCATAGAGGACTGTACACGTCAGAAGTCACCCTGATACAACATCATGAAGCTAAGAGGTCCATAAGAAAGCAACGGCAACAAAGCATCGGAACATCATCATCTACAGGGACAACCTACAAATGCAAAATCTGTGGTCGAGAGTGTTTCTCAAACATAGGATTTCATAGTCCCAGGAGGTGCTGCAACTTCAGGGGCACACAAAAACTTTTATCATAGTCTTTCGAGATATCCCATCATCATTGGCAATTCAAAGTTCACTATTTATTTACCTCAGAACTCATTCTATTCAAATAAAGTCCTATTATCATTGTAATTTGATTCCTTCTGTTCAATTATAATTAACTAGCCATCAGTTTTTGTACTTTGCTTGGGTGTGGTATGCATATGATTGTAGTGGTGGGAGAGCCGCTGTGAGTGGTTTAAAGTAAGCAAAGAGTTAAGTATACATATCCAGTGATGCTGACAGCCTTTTAATTTAGTGCATCCTGGGACGCATTGATTTGATTTGAATGAGTCCCTGAGAAATCGGATGGGTCCAACTAAAGTTTCTTAATAAATTGTAGAGTTTTTTTTTATCTATGAACAACTAAACCAGTCTAACCCCTACCTAGTACCCCATACTGTATAATTCGTTTCCAAGAAAATATTGAAATGTATTTACAGTTAGCTGGAAATGTTGGGAGAAGAAAAGAAAAACACTGGGACGCATGCATATGATTTATCTGCATTCTTTTAGATTTTTATGCATCAGTGACACATCTCTGCATCAGTTTTTGTACTTTGCTTGGGTGGTGAAAGAGCCACTGTGAGTGGTTTAAAGTAGGCAAAGAGTTAAATGAATATAGTGCATTTAATTTAAATTTCAAAATTGTTTGAAGCCCCAAAATATACAAGTCTTGCACCACTTTGTTGATCTGAAAGTTTTATCGGTTATTTCCTATAACTCCAACATAAAAAAGGGGAACCACTCTGATTGACTGATAAATTATTTATTTATTGATCTACCAGGAAAAAAGAAGACAGGGTTGGGGTTTAGGGTTAGTTTAATGGGAAAATAATGGACCCATCTATGGGTTAAATAGAAAAACATGAGTTGATAAACTAAATTGTATTATCCATTAAGAACTGATTTATTTCAAAACTTTATCGGCATTAAATGACCCACTGAGGTTGATATGCCATAAAACAAAACCAAACCAAAATAATGGGTAGATTAATTAACAGATAAAATTAATTCAGAGTGGTTCCCCTTTTTTATGTTGGACTTATAGGAAATTAACGTTTTATGATTGTAATCATCAAACTGTGTTGCTTTTTAGAAATTGGTAATTACCAACTAATTTGTTTTGTTTGTGGACACCATAATCAAATCAATAAAAGTATCATTAAAAATAGACAATCTAAAATGAAACTTTTTAACTGTTTGCCTACTTTAAACCACTCACTGTGGCTCTCCCAACATTGCATTCCTACCTTAAACTGCTGGCAGCTGCTCTCACATGTTTCACTTGAAAAATAAATGAACTTATTAAAAAAATAACTTATTATTGAAGTCAGTCAGTTAGACAGTCAACAATTGGTTTGACTGGCCAAGCCTAACATGAAGTTACTAGTTCATTAATGAACCCACTATAACAGCTTAAATAATTCCTGCCACTGCTGCCAGGAAGAGTCCATTAAGCTGAGGAGGTGTTTGACTGTTCTACTGTCCAATAGTTAACAATCTGTAACAGTCATTTCCAGACTGCAGGTTCAATCCTGGCTAAGGGTGAAAGTAACACAGAATAACAATTATCAGTATTCTACACTTATAGAGTAAGTTTATTAGTCGTGTAAAATACTTTCTTTTTAGAAGTTATTTCAGAGGTGTCAGGTGGGTATTCATTAGTTGGTGTAAAAAATATCATACAGTAAGGTTATTATTATACTAAGATCCTTTTTTTTGTAATACTGTAACTGTTAAAAACTTGTTTTCTTAGATTCTCCCAAAATAACACTTTTTATTCTGCCTTAAAATTAACTTTTCTAAGCTATTATAAGCTATATTATAAGCTATTATATATTGTGATGTATAATTATTATTTTTTAATTATTATTATATATATAATATATAATGATATATATTATAATCTATCTATAAACAATATATTATATTATATATATATATATATATATATATATATATATATATATATATAATGAATTAACATAATTTAAAAAACACAAGTTCATAAACGAGTATTGTTTATTTTATTTCGCCTTTGCTGCAGTGTTAGATCTTCATCAGGGCTTTCGTTAGTTTGAGGAAAAATAAATGTATCACAGAAAATAAGAAATTTGGTAGACTCTTTTGCTTTGTCAGTCTGAACTGGTGAATTATATTATAATCTATCTATAAACAATATATTGCTATTATAAGCTATATATAATTTTCTAATAACTTATTCTCCCAAAATAACACTTTTTATTCTGCCTTAAAAGGTATTCTAATTAGTTGGAAGGCTTAGAGTGACCTTCCAACGGGGGTACATATAAGTACAAGAAATATTCCTAAAGAAATGTCACTTACTTATAGCAGGCTGGGGGGCTAAGCCCCACCACATAAGGGTATTATAATAAAGTTGGAAGGCTTAGAGTGACCTTCCAACGGGGGTACATATAAGTACAAGAAATATTAGAAGTTATTAGATATAACAAACATAGACTTTACTAGTGAGCACATAGAAATACATTCAAGACAGGAATACATATACAAACTACAAGGTACTAGATAGGTATACAAAGCAGATAAATAAAGAACACAATTATAGATGTGTATACAGAAAATAGGACTTTGTCCTGCAGAAGTGATGGAGAGTCCATGAAGGAATGTCACTTACTTAGGCAGTGGGGCAAAGCTCCCCCACATAAAAGATATAGACGTAAATGTCTAACCCACGTGTCTTGTTTGCTGTCTCGGAGTAAAGTGAACTCAAAATGTGCGCTTTGCTGTGCTGTCTTAATTTTTTAGCAGGGAGTTTTATGTACTAGTTTAAAAGTGCTGCCACTATATTTCATTTCCTGTATGCCGGATGACCACCGATTATAAATGATAACAACACACATAGCCTTTGTCGCGCCATGTTTTATAATAAAAGTTACAGGCTAAGACATTGAAAACATTCACCGTAAAGCGGTGTAGACATCGACTTAGTTCCTCATGTAACGGTTGGGTTTAAAGGCATAATAATAAGTTCGAAGGCTTAGAGTGACCTTCCAACGTGGGTACATTTAAGTACAAGAAATATTCCGACAAAGAAGTTATTAGATATAACAAACATAGACTTTACTAGTGAGCACATAGAAATACATTCAAACAGGAATGCATATACAAACTACAAGGTATACTAAGGAGATGCATAATGAACACATATACGAGATAAGTTACTAGAGTTTTGGTTTGTTTTACGGCATATCAACCTCAGTGGGTCATTTAATGCCGATAAAGTTTTGAAATAAATCAATTCTTAATGGATAATACAATTTTTTTATAAATACATTTTTCTATTTAACCCATAGACGAGACCCTAAAAAGGTACTACCACTCCGGGTCAGAGTGGACCAGGGAGCAATGGTGATGAAGGGGTGCTCTACATTCCCCAAACCTCCAAACTGGAACCTCACCATCAGATAGAGTTTAACGTCATTCCCAGGACATGTAGACCTGCAGCCACCACCTTCTAGCACCCATATGATAAAGAGGGGTTGGGGCTTGCCGTTGGGGCAATCATATAGGTGCTAAGGCTTGACATGACCAGCCGATTGATCAGAGGGGGCCTCTCTGACCGCCCGTCTAGCCCAAGAAAGAGCCAAAGTGGAGTATTGCAAGTCATGAACTGCTCATCCACCTGGGCTCTATCCTTACGCATCACGGGTCGCCACCCACAGCCAACAGGTGGCCCCATTGGGGGAGTCTTACCCCTCTGCAGAGGTGTAGTCGGTGCATTCTAACGCCCCAGACGAC
>CM042158.1:90822956-90875456 GCA_023376005.1 Doryteuthis pealeii | reverse complement strand
GCTGAGTTGGTGAGGACCCAGTATCGAACCAGGAACTTGGGGTTTCTAGACGAACAATCTACCGACTGAGCTAAACTGGCCCCATCTGTACAACCTATCAGCAGGGCTTAGAATACACTGACTATACTCTGCAGGGATGTACCCCTTAAAAAACGGGCTGTCCTGCGTATAACACTAAACTGCATCCGATGGTGAGGCTCCAGTTCTGGAGATCTGGGGAGTTGGAGTACCCTTTCATTGCTCTATCCCCGATAGATGTGACCTTATTAGGTATTACCACTTACAATAGAGAACTCTACACTCCCCAGAACTAAAACCTTACCATCTGATGCAGTGTAGTGGGTATTTGCCTCATACCCCACTTGTATGGGCTGGGCATAAGGCCTCGTTTTAACGTGGGCCCACCCACAAGCCGAAGCTCATGGGTGGGAAAGAACAAAAATTGCGTCGATCCCTTTGGCATTCCTCCTCAAAACTAATATCATAATTATTACAGGTTTTACAAAAGAAGTCTGGGTGCCTCTCTGGTAGGTGGACCAGGGGCAACTGCCTCCTTTGCGCCCTGTGAGTAACTCCGTGTTTGCCTTTACTCCTAGGTCTACTCTAACCCAGAGTACTGAGGTTTGTTTTGTTTTACGGCATATCAACCTCGTAGAGTCCACGAAGAGGTATTTGCCTCTCATCCAATTATGAGGGCGTGACACAAGGACATTTTTATGTGGGCCCACCCACAAGCCGAAGCTCATGGGTGGTAGACACAAAAAATGCGTTGATCCCGTCGGCAATTACCCTCAAGAGAGGCGCCTCAGACATTGGGCAATAAACCCAGCCCTGCCCCTTTAAATCAAAGGGGCAGGTATTGCCTGTGGGGATAGCCCCCTGGGATCGACGCTATTAATTCAAACACACCGGTTCAGTGGCTGAAGCACACCGGACCCGCGTACCGAAGGACGGGTTGGAGTGGAATGATCAGTGTAGTGTCACCTCTTTTGTGGGGTCTTAGTTCTATGCAGAGGATACAGTCAGCATATTTTTTAAACAGGGTATCTAACTTAGATGGGCAATAGGGTAGGTCAATTTTGAAACTGTAATGTCTCCTATTTGACAAAAGTTTCAAATTAACATAAAGAATTACCACACAAAATATTTTTCTTCAAAACTCTAATCAGTGTGGAGGGGTGGGGGGTCACAGTCAAGTCTGACGCAATGTTCTTCCAATCGACAAACTAAACACTCCCAAGTGTATCACGCTCGTCTCACCAACAATATCCAAAATCATTTCTCTATCCCGCTCATCTCGACAACAAAATACTACTGCAGTTGTTCTCTCGCTCATGGAGGGTAAGTCCTTTAAATATACCTCAATCTCACCACATCCGGGCTCCTCACTCAGAATTGTCCGTGCAGCACGTGCGACACTCGTCAGCACTGCAAGTACACGTCAATCCGTACAGCGTGACCACCTACATCCGGGCCACTCTGCTATTTCCTATTTCACTGCTCGTCCACAGCGCTCTCATATTCTGAAGGACGCAGGTTCGACTCTAGCTCAGTCCTACACACCAGGCAAAGCCTAGCCCGATTCCTTTGAGAATACGGCAAGTCTTCACGCCCGCCGTCTCTCTCTGTCACACCGTGTTGCACGAGGTAGGTTTCCTCTCTCACTACTGCCTTCATTTTGAGAAAATAGATTTCAATCTTTCAAAGTGTCATCACTATTACAGCTTAATTATTAGGTAAAAACAGCAGCATATCAGAATCTAAATTAGAATGCAGATAAAAAGATTAGTGTATAATAAAAAAAAGAACAACTGAAACTTACTCTTCCATCACTCCTGTCTTTCATTGCTAAATTTTCCTAATTTAACTATTTAGTTAAAATAGAAAGTAAAGAATAGAACTACAGTTATTTCTTCTCCTTAATCAATTTCTTTTAAGATTTTTCCCTGAGATTTTGGCTCATATTCATTAAGATAAAATGAAACAATTAGAAATCAATAATACTAAGCACATATTTATTAAAACCTAATTTTTTTAATATCAATATGCAAATTCACCTTCCCGTTCACACTGTAAACCACTATTTTGTTGTATATATAAATACAATTGCATGTTAGGACCAGGTTAGCTCAGTCGGTAGAGCGTTCGGCTAGAAACCACAAGGTTCCTAGTTCGATACCCGCCCTTGCCAACTTAGCGTATGTGTAGCACAGGGATCTCCACCTCAGACGCTAAAATAATCTCCTTGATCTAGCGCTATTGAAAAGGGAATAGACTCCCTCGCTGCATGGCTGATAACGACAGGCCGCCCCTGACGACTTTACTTTTTTAGTATGTAGATTAGGCCAACAGTGTTAATAATGTAAAACAATTTTATAATTGAGGTTTAAATAGAAATAAAATCATGGAGAATGGGACGTAAATAACTAAGGGAATTGTGACTTGAGTAGTGATATCGTTTCAGTTACAGATAGACAAACACAATCTCCATTATGATAAGATAAAGAAAGAAAGGGAACAAAAAGGGCATGCTACACAAAAAATACAATAAGAAAGAAATAAACTTGGTAAATAACAACAAACCAAACCTAAAATCAATTATGATAAGATAAAGAAAGAAAGGGAATAAAAAGGTTACATAAAAACTATAAGAAAGAAATGAAACTTGGTAAATAACAACAAACCAAACCTAAAATCAATTATGATAAGATAAAGAAAGAAAGGGAATAAAAAGGACATGTTACATAAAAACTATAAGAAAGAAATGAAACTTGGTAAATAACAACAAACCAAACCTAAAATCAATTATGATAAGATAAAGAAAGAAAGGGAATAAAAAGGACATGTTACATAAAAACTATAAGAAAGAAATGAAACTTGGTAAATAACAACAAACCAAACCTAAAATCAATTATGATAAGATAAAGAAAGAAAGGGAATAAAAAGGACATGTTACATAAAAACTATAAGAAAGAAATGAAACTTGGTAAATAACAACAAACCAAACCTAAAATCAATTACGATAAGATAAAGAAAGAAAGGGAATAAAAAGGACATGTTACATAAAACTATAAGAAAGAAATGAAACTTGTAAATAACAACATAGATATTTATAGATTTTTTTCCATTGCTTTATCATTGAGGTGAAATCCAAGATGATAGTTTTTTTTTTTATAAACAGTGAACATTGGAATGTTCTTGAGTGAAATAGTTTTTTTTTTTCTTCTATTTTTCAAACAATACCTTTACCTTCACGGACAATCATATTTGCTTCAATTCTCATTCTTAATGTCCTGCCACATACAATGTTTATCTGAATATTTTCTTGAGAATTTTATCAGAGTAGAGAAGCCCAATTCTAATTCGGGTATCAAGTTCAGACTTGTTTTTCTTATAGAAAAGACGCACCCTGAGATTAACCACTTCATTAAAAAGAAAAGAAAAAATACTTACCAAGCCAACTTTAATGACATCATTAAAAGGAGACCAGAAAATTTATTATCTGAATTTTGCCCGAACTGATAATAAATTCTGAACAGGCATAGGTGATATCTCAATAGTTAAAACCTTGGATGAGAGGCTTCATATTAACATTATTCAATAGTATTATCTGCGTTATTCAGACTATTGTCCCCATCTTCATTGTTATTTGTACAACGTTTCGGCTGATATGCCCTCCGGCCTTCTTCAGGTATTTCTTGTTGGACTCGGGAACATTCTCGGACTCGGGAATGTTCTTTTCGAACTCGGGAACTTTCTTGTCGTAATCGGGAGCCATCACGGAACTTTTGAACCTAACCCTTTATTTAGTCCACGGGGGTATCCTGTTCTCATTCCGCTAACCATAGCTGGGGTAGGAGTTGTGTTAATTATTTTTCTAACTGCCTTCACTCAGGATTGAACTCGGGTTCCAGAGATAACTGTCACTTAGAACTGTCTTAACCCAACTACCTTATCCACTAGGCCATGTGTCCAATTGGACAAGAAATAACTGAAGAAGGCCGGAGGGCATATCGGCCGAAACGTTGTACAAATAACAATGAAGATGGGGACAATAGTCCGAATAACGCATATATTACTAATCTTCAAGCCTCATCTCAAACATTCAGAGAAATAACATTATTCAAGTATAGATAAAAGGGATATTTCCAATAACTCCAACCTAAAAAAGGGGAACCACTCTGAATTAATTTTATCTGTTAATTAATCTACCCATTATTTTCCCATTAAACTAACCCAAAACCAATCTTCTTTTTTCAAGTAAGTAAAGTCGTCGGGGCAGCCTAATGTCGATATCAGCCATGCAGCGAGGGAGTCTATCCCATTTTCACTAGCGCTAGACCAAGGAAATTGTTTTTAGCATCTGAGGTGGAGCGCCACACCTACCATCAGCTCCTTACTTTACCGCACAGATCCCTGTGCTACTCATACGCTGAGTTGGCGAGGGTGGGTATCGAACTAGGAACCTTGTGGTTTCTAGCCGAACACTCTACCAACTGAGCTTCCAATTAGATCAATAAATGAATAAATAAATAATTCATCAGTCAATCGAAGTGGTTCTCCCTTTCTTTAGGTTGGAATTATAGGAAATAACCGATAAAAGTGTTGTTCCCAGTACCTTTGCCGAGGATCAAATCATGGGCTGGCACCTGGGTGTAGTATACATATTTACCAACCCCTCTGCACGAGCAGGATGCGACACAAGGTCAATTACTTAAGCGGAGTTTAACAGGTTTGAATTAAGATTTTTTTTCTTCTCCTAGACTGGACGCCTAATCAAAGTTAAAGAACACAGTCTGCCCTACTATTTACCCATAGCTGGAGGGAATAATTGAATGTATACCTTTCCCAACAGTGTAGTATTTGTTTCTTTTCCTTATGCATTTACCTAAAATCTCCATACAAGCAGGACACATTGGGGAGGGGGGTCTTACCCCTCTGTAGAGGTGCAGTTGGTGTATTCTAAAGCCACAGCCGACAGGGCTACTACATTACAGTCATTATTCATATATGTAACAAATTGACAGTTGTGCTGAATGGGGTTAGTATCTCTCATTGCTGTCACTATAGAAGGGGGGAAAATATATGGGTGGAAATAGATATTCGAATCAAGAAGCTCCCGCCGAGGGGGAACCAAAAACAAGCGAGTTCTCCGTCTTCTCACAAGCCAGACCCTCTGTTGGTCAACACATTCTTCGTCTAACAAAATCCGTCGTCGTAGTCGAAATAATCTTTAGCAATTCAAAATCACATTTCCTATTTAGTTTGTTTCTGGTCGACTAAAATCCATTTCTTTACTGAAAAGCGCTTCGTCGTCGACCGCTTCTGCTGCTGCTGACTGCCCAGCGCTTGACTCACTTGTTATTTTATGGGCATATTAGCCAAACATCCGGGTACATCAGTCGAACCTCGCGTCCGTCCAGTGCCCAAAACGCATTTGTTTTTGCATGCGGGAGGACGCGAGTTCGATCCCGGCAGGCAAGACAATGTCTTGCTCTTTTTCCTTTCTCGTTCTCCGTCACACTTCTGCAAAGTCACCGTTGTTCTTCGACCGAAGTAAGGTGTAACCACCTTCGTCCGGTATAATATATGAGAGAACTGCTTGAATATATTGAACGATACTTTATTCCATTCATAGACATATGCACCTGTAAAAACTGCAATTAAACAAAGAGTTTGCATAAGCACCTGGGAAAAAAAATGTGCATACAGGTGCAAAACAAGACCTTTACAGAGACAAACACATTTTTAAATACATTCAGTAACAACAAAGAAAGGCTAACTTCTCATGAAATTTTATCACTATGTGTGACTAATACTTAAAAATACACAGGAAACATTTACGCCTATAATGGAAGTCAACAGAGTCAATTATTTTCGGTATTAGCCGAAAAACGAGGAAGTCTGTCCCCTTTTCACTAGTGCTAGACTAGGGAGATTGTTTTTGTGTCTACAATAAGCATACCATCAGCTTCCTACTTTACCAAACTGATCCAAGTTATGCTACTTATGCGCTGAGTTTGCGAGAGCCGGTATCACACTTGGAACCTTGTGGTTCCTACGCAGATGCACTATTGACTGAGAAAACCTATTCATTAACTTTTGAGATGTAATAAATTTTTACATTAGGACGGTTTCTAGGGTATTTAAATTTATTTAACTTATGAGCATAAATTATGGGTATAATTTATATAAATAACTAACTTAACGTAAAAGTATTTCTCTGAATTTTTGAGATGAGGCTTGATGATTAGTATTATTTGTATTATTCGGACTATTGTCCTCATCTTCATTGTTATCTGTACAATGTTTTGGCCAATGTGCCCTCCGGTCTTCTTCAGATATTTCTTGTTGGACTCAGGAACCTTCCTGGGAGCCATCACAGAACTTTGAACCTAACCCTTTATTCAGTCCACAGGGGTATCCTGTTCTCATTCCGCTAACCATAGCTGGAGTACAGGTGTT
Organism: Doryteuthis pealeii; assembly: GCA_023376005.1. Lineage (NCBI taxonomy): Eukaryota > Metazoa > Mollusca > Cephalopoda > Myopsida > Loliginidae > Doryteuthis > Doryteuthis pealeii. The sequence goes on along the minus strand of CM042158.1, from coordinate 90,868,991 downwards.
AATCTGTGTTAATCATTATTCTATATTACTGCTACCACTGACCAGAATTGAATCAGCAGTCTAGAGATAAGTGTCACTTAGAACTGTCTTAACCCAACTCCTTTATCCACTAGGCTGTGTCCAATTATGTGTATAATTTTTTGAGAAATAAGTTGTTGATTATTCTGAGCGAATATAAAGGTTTATTGATAAACCTTTAGATTACCTTTTACATTACCAAACAGTTTGGATCATTGTGTACAGTTTAAGACATGTACATTGTGTTATTATATCATTACATGTGTATCTATTGGGCATTTATATGTGCATTGTTCATGAGAGTTGTTTTTCTTTTCTTACCGAATGTTCAGTGTTAGTGTATCCATGGGTGCAGCGATGCATTATAAAGAACTAGCGTTGGTGTTACAATTCATGGTATCATGAATTGTTGACAAACCCTGTAGCTGAATAAGGGGGCCATTGGCTCTCAGATCAGTCAGTGGAAAAATACCAGGACTGTTGGTGACCCTAACCCCAGAGGCGCAAATCTGGTGTGTCACATGATTAGTTAGATTTTAGTTTCAACCTGAGATTGGAGCAGAGTAGATGAGCTACTGTGAGGTTGATTATCATCCGCGCGGCGAATAAGAATGGGCTTCGATTTGCATTTAGATTCTCACACGGCTAATTTGTCTCATGATATATATGTATATGTTTACGTTGTGTGTTTCATGTATTGTTTCCTGTGAGCGTCCAAGGGTGGTCATGTCCATGGGATTAGCTTCACGCTATTAGGCATGGCCTCCCTTCAATAGTAGTTTAAACCAATAAAGTTTTTCTTTTACTTATATTTTTTAAAATAATTTGTACTACTATTGATTAATAAATTTCTTATTTCTAATTTCTTATTTTCTTAGACTAATAAAATCTTGATCAAGAAAATAAAAGTCTTGTAGCTCATTTAATTAATTACAATGACTAGAGATAGCCTAGAATATGACAAGAGGACAGCCAGACAAGAAGTTAGCAGAAGCAGTAAAGCAGAAATGAAGTAAGTCTCTAATCTCTGTCTCTCTCACCAGAGTTTCATCGATCAATTATATACCCAATGTTGGCTATATACCAATACACACAGTTCTTATATCATCAAGTGAGGCAAAGATGGTTATGAAATATTTCGGAACTCTAGCAAATCCCAAAGAAGAGTCTAAATCATCAATATCAACCGCATTCTGTTTAAAAAGTAGTAAAGAAGAAAGTGTTGAATTCCCTCCAATAGATAAAGAAAGGGTAATGTTCTAAATGTCAACAGTGAAGTAACTTGTAGAGAGAGAAAGATATAGCTTGTAATACCTTCAGCGGTAGGCAAATATTTCAGAGTTGAGCGACGTGGAATATCCAGGCATAAGTTTGTCTTCTGAACTGTTCTTCGAAAACCTTCGCTTTTATAGGATTCCCTGGACACGAAATCGGACTTTTTGAAAAAAACTTCTTTTTTAGGCGTGGACGCTTCTGATTGGTTGAAAATTATCATTTTTGATATTACTATTTTTTTTTTCTACCTGCGCTGATCCTATACGCAGATTGCTTATTTTCGTCATTTTATTTCTGCTTTCAAAGCGTTAACTTCCGGCTCAACACAGACCCAAACAAAACGCCTAGAGAATAAACAAGACAGAAGTTGCACAAGAATGTTGCGTGTGATGTTAAACAAAACGTGGAAACAACAATAACAATAAGCATACACGAACTGGTAATGACCCCAGGTCACCATTAAACGTATCAGTATATTCAGTCTAACGTTTAACAACAGCTGCAACTTTTGCCCCGTTTCGCATCGATACTTTCATGTTTAGCTGTTGTAGCTTGACGTTCTGCACATACTTATGGGGAGATTAAGTTTAGAGTGGCACCACAGTTCACTTGAGACTTCACCTTCCACTTGTTCAGTGTCATGTTTGCATATATTGTTTTACGTGATTATTCTTTTTCAGAACTCACACCTAACACATGTTTGAGATCACTGAAAGAATAAGACAAAACGCGGTCGGCTTTATGTCAAAATTTGACCTGTGAGGTTTTTCCATTGATGTATTTACTCGGACACGGTTTTTGTAGCCCTGTCGACTGGGGCTTTAGAATACACAGACTGCACCTCTGCAGAGGGTTAATACCCCCAATGGGCTACCTGTTGGCCATAGGTGGCGATTTGCTATGCTTAAGGACTGAATCCTGGTAGGTGATCAGTCCATGACATGCAACACTTCTTAGACCCTTACTTGGGCTACATGGGCGGTCAGAGAGCCTCCCTCCAAATAATCAGCAGATAACGTCAAACCCTAGCACCTATATGATTACCCCAACCCTATTGCCCTTATGGCAACCCCCAACCCTTTTTATCATATACATGTGTAGCGAGATCGAACGGCAAAACTCACGAACCTGTGATGAGCCAACAACGGTCTGTCGATCAAAGAAACAGCGGGTGGGTATTTGCCTCATACCCCACTTGTATGGGCTGGGCACAAGGCCTCGTTTTAATGTGGGCCCACCCACAAGCCGAAGCTCATGGGTGGGAAAGAACAAAAATTGCGTCGATCCCTTGGGCATTCCCCCACAAGGGGGGCACCTCAGGAATCGATGCTATTATTAAACTCTCGGCGAGTCCAGCGGCCGAAGCTCGCTGGACCCCCGGCGTTAACCGGAAAACCGAATGTGCAATGAGTTCATAAAAAAAGATACAGCGAAGAGATAGCGGGTGGCATGTTGCATGTGTGGGCAGAAGAAAAAATGTGACGAGTCCGACTAGTTGTGGAGGTAAAAATCGTGAGTGTCCTTGAGGCGGCGATTTATAGTGGCAAGTCTCGTAGCTGGCGAGACGAGAGTTGGGGCGTGTCTCGGCCAGACCGACTATAAAAGGACATTGGCGAGGGGGCAAAGGAGGACAAACTTAGTTTGTTTAAGATCTTCACAAGTGTTACGTTGTCTTTGGTAAAAGCAGAAGTACATTTCGTTTGCTAATTAGAACATACTAGAAGGTGGTAGCTGAGGGTCTTCATATCCCGGTATAACGTTAAACTAACTTATGGTGAAGTTCCAGTTCTGGAAGTCTGGGGGATGTGGAGCACCCCTTTATCACAATTGCTCACAGGTACACTCTGACCCGAAGTTAGGGTCCCATCAGTTAGTTAAATAGAAAAATGTGTTTATGAAAAAAATTGAGTATCCATTAAGAATGAATTTATTTCAAAACTTTGTCAGCATTAAATGACCCACTGAGGTTCATATGCCGTAAGCCAAACCAAACCACACTTTCTGTTATTGTCTACATGTTTGTAGCGGGAATAAGACTTCTGTACCCGAATAACAGTGTAAAAAGTAACTTGAAGAGAGATAAAGATATAGCTTGTAATACCTTCAGCGGTAGGCAAATATTTCAGAGTTGAGCGACGTGGAATATCCAGGCATAAGTTTGTCTTCTGAACTGTTCTTCGAAAACCTTCGCTTTTATAGGATTCCCTGGACACGAAATCGGACTTTTTGAAAAAAAAAAAAAAACAACTTCTTTTTAGGTGCGGACGCTTCTGGTTGGTTGAAAATTATCATTTTTAATATTTCTATTTTTTTCTTTCTACCTGCGCTGATCCTATACGCAGATTGCTTATTTTCGTCATTTTATTTCTGCTTTCAAAGCATTAACTAAAAAAAAAAAAAAAAAAAAAAAAAAAAAAATCAAACCATTAATCGAGAGGTGGGTTTGAAAAATGTCGTACACTGGAGAAACTTAGTAAAGGAAATTTGAATTTGTGCTGACACTTAAAAAGAAATGCTCCAATTGGTGGGCCTATTATGACTGTAGAGATTTGATGAAAGCCTTTTTGTAAGGCGAAAGTATAATAAGGGTAGATTCACCAAACAACAGTGGATTTTCGGAGGGTTATGCCACAGGACAAGACAAAAAAAAGCAATACGTCATTCAAGCAGATATGCTAGATACATATCTTTGTGAATTCTTATGGTGAGAGAACAACAAAGAAAGTAACACTTTCTATCAAATTCTTAATATAGCTGACTCACAATAAACCATTTTTTTTTCAAACCCATTTATCGCTTAATGACCAAGAAAGTTAAGAGTGCCGATTAAGGCCGGTTTAGCTCAGTCGGTAGAGTAGTTGACTAGATAACCGCAAGGTTCCTGTTCGATACTGACCCTCGGCAATTCAGCTTATGAGTAGCACAATGATCTCTGCAGTAAAGTGAGTCTGGGTGGAGAGCCACACCTACCATTAGCTGATGGTAGGTGTGGCGCTCCACCCCAGACTAAAAAAAAGCAATCCCAAAAAGCAATCTCCTTGGTCTAGCGAAAGTGAAAAGGGGATAGACACCTTCGCTGTCAGGCTGGTACCGACTTTAGGCAACCCCGACGAATTCAAATTTCTTAAAAGCCTTCTCAGAATATTTGAGTTGCTACCGTGGCTGAGAAATTTAGTCGATATATATTCACTACCTTTTTGGCGGTAAAATATTGAAAAACGGTTTAGCTCAGTCGGTAGAGCGTTCGGCTTGAAAACACGAGGTTCCTAGTTCGACACCGGCCCTCGCCAACGCAGCATATGAGTAGCACAGGAATCTGTGCGGTAAAGTAAGGAGCTGATGGTAGGTGTGGCGCTCCACCTCAGATGCCAAAAACAATCTCCTTGATCTAGCGCTTGTGAAAAGGGGATATACTCCCTCGCTGATTGGCTGATACCGACTTTAGGCCACCCGACGACTTTTATTTATTTATGAAAATGGGCTTTTTTTCTATTTTTAGATTTGGTGACACACGTGGGGTTCTTTTAAGTGCACTAATACTCCACCTCAGCCTGATCACTTATCATCATGATGTCATGCTGATAGTGCGGATTCCCTTGACTCACCCTCGCCATTCATCCCTGTCGACCATCTCTCTCGGTAGATCCTCTAAACACCACCCAATGTGTTACGATTTTATGGGCCATCCATTAGGCTTCAAGCAAGATCGCTTGTCCAGCGGAAATCGATGGTAAAGAATCCTTTGGTTATTCCTTGGTGCTCCTCAGTATGGCAAGTCCTTCGTTAATGGTTGCAAACGGACACCTCTCCGTATCAGTGATTAAGTAGTCAACCAGCCACACATTCGGGCTGTTGATTGGCTGAGGTTTAAACCATGTGACCTCGCTTAGTTTATAAATTTAAGTCGTGTATTGTAGTACGGTTTATATCACCAAATAATCCAACACATTGTCCGCGCAAAGCTGATGAATATGAGTTCTTGCATGTCGGCTAACACTGGTGTGTCCATGTGTAGGAGTCCACAAGGGGAACGTCGCTTATGAGTTCGCCCGTACTACTCCAGCAGTGTCCATTACGTCTTGTTCGTCCTACTTGGTTGGCTTGTGAGATAGGTGGCAAGTGGTCATACAGTTGCTCTTTGTTGGGTACTGCTACCAGGATTTGTTTAATACAGCACACAGCATCTTGGTGTAGGTCCTAAATTTTTCTGTGCACCCCCTCGTCGTGGTCACTTGTAGCCACCCCATTTTTCAAATTTGTTATTGTGTCACACCAAAATCCATATGGCCTCTGTTGATTTTTTGTTTGTTTGTTTTACGGCATATCAACCTCGGTGGGTCATTTAATGCCGAAAAAGTTGTGAAATAAATTAATTCTTAATGCATAATACACTTTTGTTTATAAACTCATGTTTTTCTATTCAAACCATAGATGGAACCCTTACAGGTACTACCACTCCGAGTCAGAGTGGACCAGGGAGCAATGGTGATGAAGGGGTGCTCCACATTCCCCAAACCTCCAAAACTGGAACCTCACCATCAGATAGAGTTTAACGTCATTCCCAGGACATGTAGACCCTCAACCACCACCTTCTAGCACCCATATGATAAGAAGGATTGGGGGTTGCCACAAGGGCAATAGGGTTAGAGCAATCATATAGGTGCTAGGGTTTGACGTGGGCCTCTGTTGGGAAACCCTGTTTTAGAATATTGGAGGTGATAGCGTTATTTGGCATGAAGTCTACACTCAGTTCGTCTGACAAAGAAAGGGTGTGCGCGGTGTGGCCTGGTTAGTACTCTTTCAATCTGTCTTGATCTTGGAAGCACCCCTTGCTGATAACAGGGATTTTGATATCTTATTTCGCAAGTGTAAATAGAGCAGAACGATACTCTGATCTAATTGGGTCGTCACAGTGTCTCGCATAACTCTCATGTTCTCACGTTCCAGCAAGCAAACTGGAAAAGTCGCTTACGCTTAGCTTAAATTTTCTTTTTTCTTTGTAAATATATTTTTGTAAATATATCTTTGTAACTCTATAAATATTCAATAAATATGTAAATGTATATAAAATAATAATAATAATAATAATAATAATAGAATAATAATAATAATAGTAAATCACCCGATCCCTGCCTAGAGACCAGACCTAGTGTTGATTTAAAAAAAAAAAAAAAAAAAAAATGTGTCAACTGGTGGACTTTGTGATTCCAGCAGATCACAGGGTGAAGCTGAAGGACAATGAAAAGATGGATAAATACCTGGACCTTGCCAGAGAATTGAAAAAGCTGTGGAATGTGAGAGTGAAAGTGTTACCAATTGTAGTTGGTGCACTTGGAACGGTCCCAAAAAGCTTGGAAAGAAGACTGGATGATCTGGAAATCAGTGGAAGAATTGAGACCACCCAGGCTACTGCAATCGGCTAGAATACTCAGAAGAGTCCTAACGAGACTTGTTGTCACCCAGACTCCAGTGAAATACCATCAGCTAACGCTGATGTGAAAAACTCAAAAGGAGTGAAAATAATAAATTGAAGGAAAATGAAAAGACAGACAAATACCTGGACCTTGCCAGAGAATTGAAAAACCTGTGGAATATGAGGATGAAAGTGATACCAATTGTAGTTGATGCACTTGGAACGGTCCCAAAAAGCTTAGGGAAAAGACTGGAGGAACTGGAAATTAGAGGAAGAGTTGAGACCATCCAGACTACTGCATTACTGCAATCGGCTAGAATACTCAGAAGAGTTCTGGAGACCTGAGGAGACTAGTTGTCACTCAGACTCCAGTGAAATACCATCAGCTAACGTTGGTGTGAAAAACTCACAAGGAGAGAAATAATAAAAACGAAAAGATAGAAAACACTTGGACCTGGCCAGAGAGCTGAAAAAACTGGAACACGAGAGTGAAGGTCGTACCGATCGTAATTGGAGACCTGGGAACGTTCCCAAAGGGTTTTAAAAAGGGTCTGGAGGAATTGAAAATCCGAGGAAGAGTCGAAACAACAGTATTATTAAGAGTAACTAGAATAGAAGTGTCCTGGACACCTGAGGAGAATTGCCATAACTCAGCCTCCAGTGTGTGTTGGCACTATTACCCTTGAAGAAGCAGTAGTAAGCCGTAGTATTATTAGGAGAGTGCTCAATATCTGTGATAGTTTTAATAAATAAATATATATGCGTGTGTTTTAAATATTCTAGCACTATTGAACACGAGACAATCTCAACCTGCCATGTATTAATACACACATACACAAATACTCTAATAATCACACAAGATGTTATACGTAAAGCAAACACAAACATCAAGCATCAAAATGTGTGTGATTATATTATATATATATATATATATATATATATTAAAGAGCAACGTAAAGGATGACTGGGTATTAAAATGCTTTAGAGTTGAATTCTTTGCTACCCATCCCCTTCCCTCCATGGGAAAATGTATAGCACCTGCTGAACACACAAAATCAGCAGCCAGTGACGTGTGTCTTGTGCGAGTCTCTGTTGTTGGGGCCAAACTTTGTGATAGGAATATTCTTTTTCTTAAGTAATTAGCTCCAGAATTACATTATTTTATTTATTTCTAATTGGTCCTGGAAAGTCACGTGGCATGTTCACAACTACGTCCGCGTGATATTTTGGCGGTATTTAACTAAATTATTATGACTAATAAAACAACCTTTTTGATTTGTATTATATGGTTTTGTGTTGTACAATTTAATTAGTGTGTTTTACGATGTAAGTAATTATTGCGTGTTATTGGTTTATAAACATTTCTGAGGCGTGTTTTAATGTTTATGTAGCTATTTAATGGACATGACAGTGGTATTTATTTTCTGTGGTACATTAAAACATATACTAAGAAATAAGACCTAACAAGTATAATATATATTTACCAACCCCTCTGCACGAGCAGGATGTGACACAAGGTCAATTTTTTAAGCGGAATTTAACAGGTTTGAATTCAGAGTTTTCCTGCTCATAGACTGGTTACCTAGCCACGGTTAAAGTGCCCAGTCCGTCCTGTTATTTACCCATAGCTGGAGGGAGAGTAGTTGGATGCATACCTTTCCCAAGTTTATTAGCGCTATGTGAAATGCAAACAGCTTCGTCCAGGATTTGAACTCGGGTCGACGACTCTTTGACTATCACACCTCCATTATGTAGCCGCCCTGTCGGCTGGGGCGTTAGAATGCACCGACTGCACCTCTGCAGAGGGGTAAGACTCCCCCAATGGGGCCACTGTTGGCCGTGGGTGGCGATCCGTGATGCTTAAGGATAGAGCCCAGATGAATGAGCAGTTCATGACATGCAATACTCCACTTTGGCCCTATATTGGGCTAGACGGGCGGTCGGAGAGGCCCCCTCCGATCAATCGGCTGGTCACGTCAAGCCCTAGTACCTATATGATTTTCCCAACCCTACTGCTCTTATGGCAAGCCCCAACCCTTTTTTATCATATGGGTGCTAGAAGGCAGTGGCTGCGGGTCTATATGTCCTGGGAATGACGTTAAACTATCTGATGGCGAGGTTCCAGTTTTGGAGGTTTGGGGAATGTGGAGCACCCCTTCATCATCATTGCTCCCTGGTCCACTCTGACCCGGAGTGGTAGTACCTGTTAGGGTCCCATCTATGGATTAAATAGAAAAATGGGTTAAATAGAAAACTGTATTTATAAAAAAATTGTATTATCCATTAAGAATTGATTTATTTCAAAACTTTATCGGCATTAAATGACCCACTGAGGTTGATATGCCGTAAAACAAAACAAACCAAACCATTATGTAGATATTACCTCTCTTAATGTCCCAGTGGTTTTACACTAAAAAAGGGGGGGGGCAAGAAGTAGATGGTATCCCACAGAAACTATTACGGGCGCAAACTACGCTGCATACATCTGCTCAAGCCGAATCTCTGTGGCAGAGTCTGGAACAGACAGAAAAAATGCACTGTCCAACATATCTAATTCCGGTTTCGACCGGGGGTCCAGTGAGCTTCGGACGCTGGACCTTACAAGTTAACACTGGGGGCCTCTGGAGTGGCTAGGTAATGAAATTAACAGCGTCGATCCCAGTGGGCTATCCCCCCAGGCAAGCACCTGCCCCCTTGATTTAAAGGGGCAGGGCTGGGTTTATTGCCCAATGTCTGAGGCGCCTCTCTTGAGGGTGAATGCCGACGGGATCAACGCATTTTTTGTGTCTACCACCCATGAGCTTCGGCTTGTGGGTGGGTCCACATAAAATGTCTTTGTGTCACGCCCTCATAAGTGGGATGAGAGGCAAATACCTCTTCGTGGACTCTACGAGGTTGATATGCCGTAAAACAAAACAAACCTCAGTACTCTGGGCTAGAGTAGACCTAGGAGTAAAGGCAAACAAGGAGTTACTCACAGGGTGCAAAGGAGGCAGTTGCCCCTGGTCCACCTACCAGAGAGGCACCCGGACTTCTTTGTAAAACCTGTAATAATAATTATATTAGTTTTATTCTTGAAAAAAAAATTGTGACTTACTGAAAATGATTTTATCACTTTGTCGTATAATACAAACTAAAAAATGTACTATCATAATAATTTAGCTAAATACCGCCAAAATATCACGCGGACGTAGTTGTAAACATACCACGTGGATTCCAGGAACAATTAGAAATAAATAAAAGTCAATTTCATTGAGAAAAATAAAATCAAACATTTTCTTCAGAACCTAACTTGTATATTCTTTCTTTTAATAAATTCATTTTATTTCTCTGAATTTTTTTAGATGAGGCTTGATAATTAGTATTATTTGTATTATTCGGACTATTGTCCTCATCTTCATTGTTATCTGTACAACGTTTTTGCCGATGTGCCCTCCGGCCTTCTTCCGATTGGACACATAGCCTAGTGGATAAAGGAGTTAGGTTAAGACAGTTCTAAGTGACAGTTATCTCTAGACTGCAGGTTCAATCCTGGCCAGGGCAGCAGTAAGTTGGTATGTTTTTTTTAATGATTTTTATTGAACAAATGTATAAAGTCTAAGTGTATAATTAGCATTATTCGGACTATTGTCCTCATCTTCATTGTTATTTGTACAACGTTTCGGCCTATGTGCCCGCTGGCCTTCTTCAGGTATTTCTTCTCGGACTCGGGAACCATATTTTCGGACTCGGAAACCTTTTTGTCGTAATCGGGAGCCATCACGGAACTTTGAACCTAACCCTTTATTCAGTCCACGGGGGTATCCAATTGGACACATAGCCTAGTGGATAAAGGAGTTAGGTTACGACAGTTCTAAGTAACTTTTATCTAGACTGCAGGTTCAATCCTGGTCAGGGATTGGTATCAGTACTTACAAGACCAATACACAACTTTTAGTATTTCATGTAATTTTCACCCCTTCATCACATTGCTCCCTGGTCCACTCTGACCCGGAGTGGTAGTACCTGTTAGGGTCCCATCTATGGGTTAAATAGAAAAATGTATTTATAAAAAAAATGCAATATTCATTAGGAATTGAATTTATTTCAAAACTTTATCGGCATTAAATGACCCACTGAGGTTGATATGCCGTAAAACAAACCAAACCAAAATCATGTAATTTTATATTTAAAAAAGTGAAAAATCGACCTACCCTACTTCACACTCCCAAGAGTTCTAAAACTAGAGTCTCACCAATGGATGCAGTTTAGTGTCCGACCCAGGACACCTCTTTTTCTTTTTTGGTGGGTGGGGAGTCTTATCCTACTCCAGGGGATTGCAGTCGGTATATTCTAGTCCCCACCAACAGGGCCAATAAACAGAATCAGAGAAATGTTTATTTTCCAATGATCCAGTTATTTTCTTAAGTGATTCACAACTGATTGTTTTCGAAACACGATGACTAATAACACGATTCCTGCTTTCTTCCTGTTTTCATTATAACTTTATTATAATTATGATTGTGTTTTTGTAACCATCATTATGTAATTGTGGTTGCTATTTTGTTTTGTACAGTTTATATACTTCCCTTGTGGCAATTGCTTTAAAATTCATGAGTCTTCCATTGCCTCGAAATTCCAGTTTGTCCACTCAACTGCTTTACAGTTTACTTTGTGTTCAATATTTTTTGTTTAGACAAATCGGGATTACTCTGCTCAGATATGAGTCATCCACTTTTTAGCCAGGAGGTCTACAACTGGTTCAGTGGAAATGCGTACAATGTGACTGTAAATGTAAATTGACACTGGCAAGAAATAATGGTTTTAATTGATTTATTCCGAGACAATCTTTAGATGTACACAAGGAATAAGCCTTGGATTAAAGGTGTGCAAAATATATATATATATATATATATATATATATATACACACACACACACTACCAATCCCCAGTGGGTTGAGCACTTTGAAGGGGATTTCGCTGATGACCACCAACTAAAGCGTAAACGCAACGCTCTCCTATAAAAAAGAATGGAACACTATGGCGGCCTTTACATAGATACATACATACAGATGTGTGTATTTAACAGTTAAAATCCCCTTCCCATTCTATAGTTGACGATGGCGGAGCGGTTAAGCAGCCCGACTGATAATGAATGGATCGGGTTTCTATCCCGGTTGTAGGTAGCTTACAAATGTCTAGCGACACTCAAGAGACGTGTTACGTCGAAACACGGTATCTGTGGATGACTATATGTGTATGTGTGTGTGAAAACCTTGAATTAACATATATAGATCTATTTCGGCTACTTTCGCCTCTTCAAATCTGATTTCATAATGGCCAAGAATTACATATTAAGAATATTTATAATATTTGTCCATTATGAAATCAGACTTGAAGAGGGGAAAGTAGCAGAAAAAGAATTATTTCTGACAAATTAAGCTTTTCTTATATTTATTTATAATATACTCTGTATATGTAAAAATATGTATATACACTGATATTTATATGTATATACGCAACATTTTTATGTATACGTATGAGATCTCAATTTTGTTTGGATCTTATCATGGAAACACTCGATACCACACATTATATATATATATATATATATATATATATATATAATGTGAGAGGTATCAAAACTTGGTAGTAAGGGATGATTCTATATGTGATTTCTAAGATACACTGTATTATTATTGTATGATCCAGTATGTATAAATACAGTGAATCTTTAAATCACTAAAGAGAGCTCATTGTATAATAAACTTTTTAGATTATATACAGAGCAATATTTATCTTAGAAAGGAAGGAAAATCTCAACCCCGTAATTCCATAATAAATTTATTTCGACCAAAATTGGGGCCTATATAGATCTAAGTTGATTTAATATAGCTTCCCAAAATTGATATATATATATATATATATATATATATATATATATATATATATATATATAGATAGATAGATAGATAGATAGATAGATAGAGAGAGAGAGAGAGAGAGAGAGAGGTAAATTGTTGCCATTTTAGATTATCGATTTTGTCTACTGTGCCGCAAACTACAGTCAGTTGGGCACTGTCTGTGCGAAAAGCAGCACCATAACGCAATTCACTTCTTCAGAAATTTGGCATGCTGTACTATTTGGCATTCACGCCTGAAGCTCCAATACGAAGATTTCCGAGTGTTTGGATGTCAATCTGAGGACAGTGCAGAGTATTCGAAAAAAGTTGAATGAGTCCAATGGTGATTACGAAAGTACGGCAGCTGGGAAGCCTCACTCTGATCTTTCTGATAAGAAAAGAACTCACGAATTTCTTGGTAAGACTCAGGCCTTGATTGACAACAATTCTAGCCAGTCAATCCGGTCCATAACCACGGACATGGTAGCGTATGGGTTTCTTATCAGGCAGGTAGTGCATGAAAACATTCGCTATTTCTCATACAATATGAGGGCCAATTTTATCATAGGCCCCGAAGGACAAGAAAAAAAAAAGGCGGCGCTGCAAAGCTTTTCAACAAACTCATGTATCCCCTCCAACCGAATGGACTTTGTTTTATCTCAGACGAGAAAAAAATTCTGCCAGGATGAGATGAACTCACAGAACAACTGTTGGTTTGCTCTTTCCCTACAGAATGTACCGATAGTGATGAAAAGCAAACACTCAGTTCGCAACATGATGTTTGGGTTGGTCCCTAGCGAGGGTGACGTTATGTCCCCATTCATTTACTCAACATTAATATCATTTAGAAAGGCGGACCATATTACCTTTAGGCACCCCTTTTTGATCTCGATTAAGAAAGGCCATGTTTTTCATTTACACCGTCAATATCCGGTTGTTTGTAAGGGGTTAGGGTTAGGAATTGGGGTTAGTTTTATGATTTTAAAAATATCTAAAAATCGTCTGTTAAAACAACCGGATATTGACAGTGTAAATGAAAAACATGTCCTTTCTTAATCGAGATCAAAAAGGGGTACCTAAAGGTCATATGGTCCAGAAAGGCATACCCAAAGGAGCAAAGCCCCTGTCATGTAGAGAAAAGACGCAATTGGCGCGTGTTACCTGAGGAGTGAGAAAGCTCTCGTGTATCAGTTACACGGAATGCCAACTGGTGTGTTATCTCTGACGGTTGGAGGGTCTAAGAAAATTTGACTTTCGCGCTACTGCGTTTTATGCTACCGGTCGCAAGCGCCCCCCTACACCAAACGGAAGAACCGTGGTAAATATGGAGAATAATTCCATCACATGGTTTACAGTGCGAACAACGTTACAAATGCAAAATTAAGTCCATCTTTTTTACACAATAATTTATAGTCTTACGAATAGCACAAAGTTTAATACAGTAAAATTGAAATTCATACACTTAGAAATTATACATTTTTTTCAACACATTTCATTAAAAAAACTATTTTTTAAAAATGTAACGGTATATCGAGCCCTTATGCTAAAATTTGATACAAATATTTTACCCACAGTTATATCATGTAATAATTTTCAAAGATTTATTTGATGGTGGATGGAGACAAACATAATTGTCTACCCTGTGATTTTAGACGTGGCTTCCCACGTCGCATGTCCTTTGGTCCCGTGACAATTCATCCCTTTTTCTTTTATTCAACTTTCTTTGAAGGGTTAACACATGACAATTCATTTCCCTTTTCTTTTATTTACCTTTCTTTAAAGAGTTAACACTTATCTGTTTTCAATCCTCGCTTTTTTGGGAGGATAAGAACATATTTATTCCACAACAGCAGAATTGTATAGTACCTCATAGAACCCCCCCCAAAAAAAAAAAAAAAAAAACATGGAAGACCTGTAAATCTTTATTTACCCCTTTTTGTTATTACACTCTGTGGTAATTTATGAGGAAGTGCGTCCCGGTCTCCTGCCTCAAAAATTGCTACCCGGTGACTATTAAAATAACAACCCAGCTCAGTTTATTCAAAACTATCCATCTATCTATCTATCTCAATTTGTTCATATTTATCTATATTACTTTAAATACTAAGATTTTTTTATTCATGCTTGTTTAATGTCTTGTTTTTAGTTTAAATAAACAAGAATTATGACAAAAAAAGATGCGACCCCCCCACCACCAAATACATTTACTTGTCGAAAATATCTATCTATCTCAATTTGTTCGTATCTATCTATATTATTTTGTTTGTTTATCTATCTATCTCAGTCTATTCCAAACTATATATCTATCTTCATATCTAAACAAGAATTACGACGATAAATAAACAAGAATTACAACGAGCTGGGGTTGTTATTTTGATAGTCACCAGGTAGCGGTTTTTGAAGCGGGAGACCGGGACGCACTTCCTCATAAATTACGCACTCTGTTTTGTTTAAGGAACATATTTTGCTTTTTATTGTTTGAATCATGTGTATCCTGTATCCGTCTTTCCATATATGCAAGTAAACATTATGTACATTTGTTAATATGAGTTTGTCTTTTCTTATCGAAATATTCAGTGTTAGTTTATCCTAATGATAAATATCCTAATGCCTTATAAGCACTTAGTGTTAGTTTCAGATTATTACCCACTAATTCTTATAATGGGTTTACACCATTAAAATCAATCAAAGGAGGTTTATAATCAATTTCTTCTTACCCCCTCCTCCTCCTTTTTCTTCTCATCATCAAGTAATTATGCATAAATGAAGCAAATATTATTAGAACACACGTTACATCAAAGTAGAAAAATATGAGAAAACTGACTACCCTAAGGTGGTTCCCACGTGTTAATACCTGTTGTATATTGGATCATACAGCATTCAGTATACTAGTACATTCAAAACTACATGTGAGCCAGACATATAGTATAATATTTATCACGTACCCTACGTTGTACGGTTTAGGCACATGGCTCTATTAATATGGGACTGGTGCAAAAAATGCGTCGATCCTGTCGGCATTCCCCCCCAGGGGGCGCCTCAAGCATAGGACAATAAACCCAACCCTGCCCCTTTAAATCGAAGGGGAAGGTATTGCCTAGGGGATGGCCCCCGGGATCAACGATGTTAATTACTTTATCACTCCAGCGGTCGAAGCTCACTGGATCCCCGGCTGGGCCAGTGCTAAAAACTCGAGATAGACGGTTCGCGTAATGGTTCCGTACTCCTTGCGGTCTCAATAATCACACCGATATTCTCAGACTACCGTGTATAAATAGTTCTGGACCAGCGCATTCACTGTCTACGCAAGATACACCAGGCTAGTCCACAACAATACCTCGGCTTCTTTTCTCGTAAATCTGTTTTTTTTAAAAATTAGATTGTTTGTTTTGAGCCCAAAATCATACTAATTCCAATTACCGTCGAATTGGTAAGACAAGGTAGCAAGCAGTCGTAACCCTATCCCGGTACCATATGTTATAAACATTTTTCGGCTAAACTTTAGTATAGTGAGCATGTCACCCATAGTCTTGATGCCCAGTTCCTTAAGAGATTGCCAGGTCCAACTTGCATATGCTAGACCGAGGAATGTTTAAGGAACTGGGCATCAAGACTATGGGTGACATGCTCACTATACTAAAGTTTAGCCGAAAAATGTTTATAACATATGGTACCGGGATAGGGTTACGACTACTTGCTGCCTCGTCTTACCAATTGGACTGGTTAAGTAATGTTAACATCGTTGATCCTAGGGGGGGGGTGCTATCACCCCCAGGTAATACCTACCCCCTTGATTTAAAGGGGCACGCCCTCCTGAGGGGGATGCCTTCCTGAGGGGGGATGCCGACGGGATCAAAGCATTTTTGCACTTATCATCCCATGCCTCTCGGCTTGTGGGTGGTCCTTAGTTTATAAAAAAAAAG
The DNA here is from genome assembly GCA_023376005.1 of Doryteuthis pealeii. Lineage (NCBI taxonomy): Eukaryota > Metazoa > Mollusca > Cephalopoda > Myopsida > Loliginidae > Doryteuthis > Doryteuthis pealeii. The sequence goes on along the minus strand of CM042158.1, from coordinate 90,852,479 downwards.
TGATTTCATTCGGCATTAAATGACCTGAAAAGGGTTGATATGCCATAAAACAAAAATAATTATTTCTTTTCAAACGATAGAACCCCCACCAACTGGAAATTGGGACTCGATAAAAATTCGCAGACTTCGGCCCTGAACTAGTTAAGTAATGTTAACAGCGTTGGTTGCAGGGGGCTATCACCCCCAGGCAATATCTACCCCCTTGATTTAAAGGGGCAAGGTAGGGTTTATTGGCCAGTGTCTGTGTCGCCCTCCTCAAGGGGGAATACCGACGGGATCAACGCATTTTTTGCACCATTCATTCGGCATTAAATGACCTGAAAAGGGTTGATATGCCATAAAACAAAAAACATTATTTCTTTTCAAACGATAGAACCCCCACCGATTGAAAATCGGCACTCGATAAAAATTCGCAGTCTTGTATAAGATTTAATATTTGTGTTAATCATATCAAAATGATTAACCAGAAAATTCAGATATAAAATATTGCTCAATTATATCAAAGTAGATAAGTATGGAAAAGAATTGACCACCCAAATTGGTTCTCACGGGTTAATAACTCGGCTTCTTTTATTGTGAAAATCTCGTTTGTTTGAAGCCGAGTGGAAAGCACAACACAACACTTATATGAATTTCTATTGAGGCCTTTTAAAACTAGTAAAAAAGAATCAGACTGTGGGAACAAGAAACATGTTTTTGTTGTTTTCCTTTAATAATTGGGGGCAGTGCTATTGAGTCACATGTTACAACACATGGATATGCAGGTACATAAATAATATACATATCATGAGGACATCCCCACTCAGACACAAACACATACATTATATATATATATATATATATATATATCTTGCCATGACTATGTAGGCAGTTTAGTTTTTCCAGTTTTTCTCTTAAAAACAAGTTTTAAATTCATTATTTGCTAAAGTTCGTTGTGTCTACCATATTTCTAACTTTATATATGCTCTGTCACTGATATTTAACACTCTTATATATATATATATATATATATATATATATATATATATATACACACAAAACTTATAGGTAAACCCTTGAGGTAAGATAAAACCGGCAAACAGTTTGATAGAAAAAATATACTACCAAACTTCACCAGGGGGAAAAAAATGAAAAAAAGAAAAGACCAAGAGGATCGTACCAACCGAAAATAATCGATTAATACTATAACACTTAGCCAAAAGAAAAAATTATATATATATGAAAAAAAAAAAAAAAAATATATATATATATTAGGTACCACCAGACCGTTTAGGTCATCTTGAATAAAACGGAAATAGATATTTCCGAACTTAGTTTATAAAAAATCTCGTAAAAAAAAGATCGTACAGGATTGTTACAAAGAAAAATAGTTAATTCAAAGATCAAATTATCCGATTGGGAAAAATTACATCGTTATCTTAAAAAATAAACAAACCTATCCATATTACGTGCGAAAGGGTAATTTTCAGGCGCGATTTAGAGAGAAAGAAATACATATTATTACCCTCTTACAGTTATGCATCTAAGTACGGATGGGTGTAACGGACAAACTTTTTTAGCCAAATTTTTTCTATTAAAATGAATAAAATCTTTAAAAACTTTAATATTACAATTTACTATGAATAAAAACTTGAAAAACTTTAATCTTAAAATTTCGCAGTGGAATTGACGTTAAAAAATGTCTTCGTTTTAGTATTAATTCTTAAAATCGAAAATAAAATGAAAATTTGAATATTTTTTCTAAGAGAAAAACTGATAAAACAATCATTCAATATATTATTTTTATTCTAATTGGTCGTAAAAGTTAAATAAAATATTTTTTTACGCTCAGAAAAACAAACTTTAGTTACCGAGAAGCGTCTCGTCATATGTCAGTTTTGCTCTTCCGTACATTCTAAGAATCACACATTACTATTCAACAATAAAAATTACAAATTCTTTTAAAAATATTAATCGAGCACGGATCGGACCAACTTTTAGTTCATTTGAATTCTAAAATTCATGTTTTTAAATATCCGTGAAAATTTTGATTTTTTTCCACAGGAAAAAAAAATTTAATTTATTTCACGCAGAAAATAAAAATATTTAATCACACAAAAGATTGAAAATCTCGTAAAAATTAATTTCTTAAAAAATTTTTTTTTTTTTGACAATTTAATAGAATATAGTACATACCAATTACATAAGAAAAAAAAAGTTTTCAAATATTAATATTATGACATTTTTTTTGCACTTTTTATTTCCGATTTCATTATTTTTTCCTAAAAAAACTATAATTCGGTACGTTAGACAATTTCATTGATATAGTTATTCAGACTCTTATCTTTATAGAAAAAAAGTACCAAATTTTTTTTCCACATCATTTTTTTTTATCTCATAAAATAAAATAGGGGTGTGATAGACATCGTAAAAAAATATTTCCCCTAATATATTTTAGAAAAAACTATTTCAGATGTATTTACATCCAATGGTAAACATTTATGGAAATTTTCGTGAAAATCGGACCATTAATTGATTTTTCATAGAATTTTTTAAAAATCCTCTTATCGTAACTTGTTTTTAGCTACGTTAAATTTCAGTTGATTTAACAGTGCAAAATGAAAACATTGTTTTTCAATCATAATTTTCATTATTTTCGTATGCTGATAAAAAATTTAAAAAATCATCAGGAGTTTATTTAATGTTTTTTCTTTCGAATGGAAAAAACTTTTCAAGAAAATATTAATTTTCTGCAAGTTTCATTGTGTTAAATGTAGGGGGGTAAATTGCACAGGGTCAAATTGGTGGTACCTAATATATATATATATATATATATATATATATATATATATATATATAACCGTTAGGATTATCTAAAATTAAAATGTAAAAAGTGCTTAATACCTAAGTAGAGCAAATAATAAAGTTAAACCTAATGAGTCAGATATACCTACTAATAGTTTCGCTTAGTAGCTCATTAGCCTAAGAATCTTATATTATATATAAGTATAAAGTTTTTGAAAAACAAGTCAAAGATTGACATTTGTTGTGTGTATATATATATATATATATATATATATATATATATATATATATATACATATATATATATATATATATATAAGGTGTGTCATAAAAGTATCGAGATTGAAGCTGTATTTACCAAGATAGAAATGAACAAAGAATGGAACGTTAATTTTTTTTTCAGAATTCAAAGTGTGTCGAAAAGTACAAAAATCTTTATATTTTTTTGTCACACCTTGTATATAGTTATTATATAAGTTAGGGTTGCGAACACACCGCTTGGTAACTGCCAGTTTCTCACTCAAGTGTTTTACTCTTCCCCCACAATAGTAGAAAGGAAAAACGCAAAAAAAATAATAAATAAATAAAAAAAAAAAAAAAAAAAATAAGTCACTTCGTTTGAAAATATAATTGGCGAGAAACTGTCAGATACCGTTCACGACATAAAGTAAAGTAAAGTCGACGGGGCGGCCTAAAGTCGGTATCAGCCAATCAGCGAGGGAGTCTATCCCCTTTTCAATAGCGCTAGACCAAGGAGATTATTTTTACCATCTGAGGTGGAGCGCCACACCTACCATCAGCTCCTTACTTTACCGCACAGATCCTTGTGCTACTCATACGCTGAGTTGGCGAGGACCGGAATCGAACTAGGAACCTTGTGGTTTCTAGCCGAACGCTCTACCGACTGAGCTAACCCTAAAACAAAAACAAAAAACTCTTAATTTATTTTGAAAGCTGATCATTCTCTAAGTAAAATCTGAAATAGTCTGTCCTCCTACCTATCACCGCTTGAAGAATACCCTGCCCATTTTGTGGGAGGAAAGGTGCGCTAAAACACATTTTACCTTTGGAGACATGATTAGGTACTTAAGATACTAGTAGACTCAGTGGACGCTGCGCTCCGTGGTAACAGTTTCAGGCCAGAAACGAAGTCTATTTATTTCGTCAGAGTTGGCGACAGACCCCCCCCCCACACTCAGTATGTTAACCGGATACTTACACGTTCTCTTCCGCCCGCGACTGCCAATTGAGTGTCGACCTCGGGAAACAGATAAAATTTCCGGAAAAGATCGCTACAACTTGTCTGCGCACGGATTTAGTTAGCTGTCCAACTGCCACGAAGTTACATTACTGGAACTTACGGTCCCTTGGCAAGAGAATTTCGAAATGGCATTTGAAAGAAAGCTCGGAAAATATCAGGAACTGGTAGAACAATGCAGATCTAACCACTGGTTGTCTACATGTTACGCAGAACTCTAAGTAGTCTTGGAATGATTTATTTGTCTCATACCCCACCTGTATGGACTGGGCACAAGGCTCCGTTTTAACGTGGACCCACCCACAAGCCGAAGCTAATGGGTGGGAGAGAACAAAAATTGCGTCGATCCCGTCGGCATTCCCCCTCAAGTGGGGTGCCTCAGGCGCTGGGCAATAAACCCAGCCCTGCCTCCAAGGGGGCAGGTATTACCTGGGGGGGGGGATAGCCCCCTGGGATCGACGCTATTAATTCAAGCACACCGATCCAGTGGCCGAAGCGCACTGGACCCCCGTCCCGAAGGCCGGGTTGGAGGTAGAATGATGGGAGAACAAAAAAAGTTAGGCATTTAAGGCGATTTCAGAATCGGCTGAAAAAGCTTCGAGATGGTTATGAATTAAAAGATCAGATCCATGGAGCTCAATAACGGCGACCTGTGAGCAATGCGGTGCTACTGAAGAGAAAGCCTTTTTTAAATTTTTTTTTTCATGAAGGGGGAAAAATCAAAATAAAGAAGTAGGAAACGGGGAAACAAAAAATAAAGAGAATTTGCTTTCTCAGAACATGCAGCCTTTTTTTTTTTTAGACGAAGTGGCATTTGAAAGAAAGATTGAAAAATATGAGGAGCTGGTTGAAAAATGTAAATGAAACCAGTGGTGGTCAGTTGTCGGGATTTCGTAGGAAGATCTTTATGCAGAATTCTAAGTCGTTTTGGAATGATTGTACAAATAAAAAAGACTAAGGCCATTAAGGCGATTTCAGAATTGGCTGAAAAAGCATCGAGATGGTTATGGATTAAAATATCAGATCCATGGAGCTGAACTTTAGGGACCAATGAGTGTTGGGGTGCTACTGAATGAAAAGGATTTTTTTTTTTAATGAAGAGGGAAAAACGGGGGGGGGGGCACAAGAACACAAAAAAAAAACAACAACAAAAACAATAACAAAAAAACAAAGTACAAAAAATGATTAGCTTTCCCACAGCATGCAGGGTTTTTAGACATCTGAACTTAGAATTCCTACCAGCACTAAATTTGAACGACTGTCTTGGATTTTTTTTAAAGAGTGAAAGATTGAGTTTCTTGGTTTCATATATTTACGTTCATTTTTTGCATTGGGGATTTTAGTTCTAAATGTATATCAACACCCCCTCCCTCATGACTATGTAAATATAGGTTAGGTGTAGGTTTTTCATAGAGAGACTGGTAAGTTTTGGTGTCTGTTGTACGAATTGGCTTTATGGTGAATTGAAATTTGTAGAACAAATCAAGTCACGAATGAGAATAGTTCAGTTAGAGGCTATGATAGAGTTGACCAGCCTCCTCTCCCCAATTTTGGCCTTGTGCCGCATTTGATGTATTTAAATACATTAATAAAAACCTTTACGTTCCCCTGCCAAATTAACTGGTGTTGAAACTCCTTACCTGTTATCTTGAATGTGTACCTTTCAACGTGTAAGATCCAGAGGGAAAAAAAACCCAAACGAGCAACCGGATATCCTCTTTTATTTCGTCACAACTGAAACGGAAGTTACGTTGTTTCTCATTGGTTACTGCTTAAAAAGATCAATGGTATTAGCAGTTATTGTGGTTGGTAGACATTTGCTATCGGATGACCTGCCGAAATTGTACTTCCGGTAAGGTCGCTTAGGGAAACGAGTATGATGCTGGAAGACTCGAAACTCGTCATGATCCCCAAAACAATACTGATGAGGTGATATTGAGCACTCTTCGGGTGTATGATTACGAAACACACACACACATAGTAGTACCTTGACTTATGGGTTTAATTCGTTCTACTTGTAACTCAATTTTCTCGTATATCAAATCAATTTTCCCCATTGAAATAAACTGAAATGCCACTAATTCGTTCCTTCGTTACATTTTTTAAATATGAAAAATAGCACTGTATTGTATAAAAACATAATAAAATAGAATGTAATGAATTATGTGCTGTTATATGTTTTAATCTTTATTTTTTTTATAAATGATATTTTTCATTTGTATAATAAATTTGGAAACTTAAATGTTTAATGGACTTATTAACATAAGCGTATCTGTATATGTAGTATATAAAAAAAATTGAAAAAACATAGGTTTAAATAAGTTGAGTGGTAAGTTTATTGTCCGATACTGCAGTGTTTCGATCTATTAATTAGATCATCTTCAGGGCATTTGTTGGTATATGGAAGGTGATAAAAAATTTTTATCACAGAATAACGAGAAAAGCAAGTGATAGTCCTTATTTATCAGTCGCTGAAAAAAAGCGCCCTTTCTTCAGATTTGAAAAAAAAAAAAAAGAAAAAAAAAGCGTCCTTCAGATTTCAAATTTTGAACAGTAGTCAATTTTTCAGTAGTACCTGTTAGGGTCCCATCTATGGGTTAAATAGATAAAATATGCTTAAAAAAATTTAGTACCCATCAAGAATGAATATAACAGAAACGTCATCGACATAAAATAACCCTACATGGGTTGACATACCGTAAAAAAACATAACACCCATCAAATCCAAATTCTGGACAAAGCTGTATGCATTTCCTTTTGTGCTAATGCCCCTGAGAAAGATATCAATCCATCTGTTCTCCATCCAGCTTTGGGCAAATAGTAGGGCAGACTAAGTTCTTTAACCATGTTATAGCAACTGGTGAATGAGAAGGAATACTTTGTTGTGTGAGGCTGTAGAATACACCAACTGCACCTCTGCAGAAGGGTAATACTCCACCCGATGAAGCCACCTGTTATACCCACATACACTTTTGATATTCAAACTCTCAGCAGAAATGCTGACTTTAACAGATAACTACTGAACCGTAACGCTCAACTATATTGAATACCCAATTACCAGCGGAAGTATCACCTGAAATAAGACACAAATACATGCATCAGCAATAACCATACCCTACAAAGAAGGTATAAAACAAAAACGTCTCTGACATAAAATAACACAAGGATTGACATGCTATAAAATCGGACCATAGGCACCCCTTTTGCGATCTCATTTCATAAGGACATTTTTTCATTTACACCGTCAACATTCGATTGTTTGTTAACAGATGATTTTTAGATTTTTTTTTAAAATTATAAAACTAACCCTAACCCCTAACCCTAACCACTAACAAACAACCGCATGTTTACAGTGTAAACGAAAAAAATGTCCTTATGAAACGAGATTGCAAAAGGGGTGCCTAAAGGTCATATGTTGTTTGTTAACAGATGATTTTTAGAGTTTTTTTTAAGTTATAAAACTAACCCCTAACCCTAACCACTAACAAACAACTGGATGTTTATGGTGTAAATGAAAAAAAATGTCCTTATGAAACGAGATCGCGAAAGGGGTGCCTAATGGTCCGATGGTCCTAAAATCGAACCAACCAACCAACCAACCAACCAACCTATGAGAAGGAAAACTCTGAATTCAAAACCAGCACTACTCTTGGTGAAAAATTGACCTTGTGTCACATCATACCCATGGTGGAGGGGTTGAGTAAATGCATACATTAATTAAAACAACTTGGTAACCATGGAAAAAATGGAGCTAAATATTAATGACTTAATGAATGTTTGGTATAGACACCTTATTTATTGCAATTAAATAGAATATAGAATTTTGCTATCAAAATCATTATTGGGTCTGTGGGCAGTAAGGTAATTTGTAACTATAGTTATTTATAGTAGTACTTGAACACATTATCAAAATCATTATTGGGTCTGTGGGCAGTAAGGTAATTTGTAACTATAGTTATGTATAGTAGTACTTGAACACATTATCAAAATCATTATTGGGTCTGTGGGCAGTAAGGTAATTTGTAACTATAGTTATGTATAGTAGTACTTGAACACATTATCAAAATCATTATTGGGTCTGTGGGCAGTAAGGTAATTTGTAACTATAGTTATGTATAGTAGTACTTGAACACATTATCAAAATCATTATTAACTATAGTTACAAATTACCCACAGACCCAATAATGATTTTGATAGCAAAATTCTCAATGCTACAATGTGTTCAAGTACTACTATACATAACTATAGTTACAAATTACCTTACTGCCCACAGACCCAATAATGATTTTGATAGCAAAATTCTATATGCAATTTTTCACCAAGAGTAGTGCTGGTTTTGAATTCAGAGTTTTCCTTCTCATAGGTTGGTTGGTTTGTTTGATTTTATAGCATGTCAAACCATGGGTTATTTTATGTTCTTAAGCACAATATGGTATGGCAAAGAAGGAAAACTCTGTATGTTACATAATTGTTAATACCCTAACACTTATGTACAGGTAGTGTAGAAACCAAAATGGCTGTTATAAGTTACAGCCGGCGGCCTTGAGGACGATGTCATAGAGGATTGAGAGGCTCAGGTTGACCTCATCTTGATCCCCCTTCCCGTGGATACCATGAGAATCGGTAGAGAAGGCCCTCTTCCGGTTTAGATTAGAAAGAGTTAGTTTTAGTTCAAATTGGCCAAAACCACGGAGGTGGTAAGTTGCATTAAGTACTGCCGACTCAATCTGCGCAGTAGTCTGGATGGGGATTTTGAAATAAAATATGATATAAATCAAATCGAAGTCTTGGGTTATTCATCCAAAAACTACCAATGACCCAGGGCTTATGATAGATGAGAAATACCCAATAGAAGACCAGACATGAAATCACCAAGACGAAGTCCAGACGCTAGAAGAAGAAGATAAGATACCAAAGACGATGATCAGAAGCAGAATAAGAGAGTATACAACATGTATACAAAGTAGCACTACCATGCAGAATAATTGAATTTGTGTTGCATCTCGTCCATGGGGGAGGAGTTAGGTTAACACATCTATTTAGAGTTGTACTATCACGAACTACACAATTCTCTTGGTTTGATGTTTTGCCATGAAACAAAGAACAATGTGTTTTAAGATTCAGTTTCTCGGTACATTGTCTATTTATAGCAATTGTGCAGTTTGTTGTTTATCAAGAAATTATACAGGTGCGCTTTGATCTTGTGCAGTTTAGAGAAACTGTCTTTTAAGATTCTAGTTTTAAGTGTTTCTAAACATGTGCAAATACATAGCAAAAAGTTTAGTATTGGACATTAGGTTTTGGTTTGTTTTGTTTTACGGGATATCAACCTCAGTGGGTCATTTAATGCCGATAAAGTTTTGAAATAAATCAATTCTTAATGGATAATACAATTTTTTTATAAATACATTTTTCTATTTAACCCATAGATGGGACCCTAACAGGTACTACCACTCCGGGTCAGAGTGGACCAGGGAGCAATGGTGAAGGGGTGCTCCACATTCCCCAAACCTCCAAAACTGGAACTTCACCATCAGATAGAGTTTAATGTCATTCCCAGGACATGTAGACCTGCAGCCACCGCCTTCTAGCACCCATATGATAAAAAGGGTTTGGGGCTTGCCATAAGGGCAGTAGGGTTGGGAAAATCACATAGGTGCTAGGGCTTGACGTGACTGGACATTAGGGTAGGTTGATTTTGGAACTGTAATGTCTCACATGTGGTGAATGTTGCAAATTAACATAAAGAATTACCACACAAAATATTTTTTTCAAAACTTTACCTTCGTTTGAGGAAATAGATTATTGATTAATAGATTTTTAATGTTATCACTGTTACAGTTTAATTATTAGGTAAAAACTGACATATCAGAGGTGTTGTTGGTGGTGATGGGGAGGGGCATATTTTTAATTTGAATTCTAGTTATAATATTTTATTCATTTCGTTTAAAATGACAACCTTTTCTGTTTTAAATTTCGAAATTGCAAATTTTCTAACCAATTTTGAGGAATTCTGGTTTTAAAGGGGGAGCCTCTTAAATCTCCCAGTTGTAGGCAAATTGTCGGACAAAGAAGACAAACACACAATGGAAATGTAATACATGTATTGACAAATGATACAAGAACTTGTTGCAAATTTTAATGGTATTTGCTACTAGACTTATCTGTGAGTTTAAGTAATGTTCGTTGTAGAAGTGGTGATAACAGGGGTATTCTGGCCACTGGTAGGAATGTTGATAAAATGCTTTGTCTGTCGTTTCTCGTTTTTCTGTCAGTATGCTATTGTATTCGCCTTATAATGTTTGCTGGTACAATGCCTTAGAAGTGAGCTGGTTATGGAGTTCTGTAGAGACGCGTCTCTTTGGTGGTGGGTCTGCTTATTTGCGACTTCCCTCTGTGACTGCTCTGTGATGAGTGAAGTAGGGGATGCTATTTTAGAAGCTTCTCGCCCAGGTAACTGTTCCTTTAAATAAGCTACTTGAGCAAAAGCAACTTCTTGTCAACAGATCGATTCTGAACAACATCTCTATCGCTGAACGATCTGCAGCTCAATTAAAGCTCAAAACAGTAAAAGCCCAGGTTCAGAAACGTTTGAGGGAAATCCAAGATCAATGGTGGAAGGACAAATCAGCTGAAATCCAATATGCTGCTGATTCCCAGGACTTCAAAACCTTCTACAGTCTTCTGTCTGAAATCTATGACCCAAGGTCATCCTCTATCACCCCACTTTGCTCAAAAGATGGCTCCAAGTTGTTTTCTAAACCAGAAGATATTCGTGATCGCTGGAGAGAACACTTTAATGAACTCTTAAACCGACCATCTAATATTGATAATGGCTTCATAGACCAACTCCATCAGTTCCCCATTAAGGATGAGTTGGATATTCAACCAACAATTAATGAAGTTTATAGGGCTGTTGCACAAATGAACCGAGGAAAAGCCCCAGGACTGGACAGAATTAATGCTGAACTACTTAAATGTGGTGACCCCAGACTGAATGAGATTCTGCATGAAGTATTAATACACACTTGGACAAAAGGAGCGCGACAGGATTGGAGAGATGTACTTCTCATTCCTTTGTTCAAAAACGGTTCTAAAAGCCTATGTGACAACTATCGAGGAATTGCTCTGCTCTCCATTGTTGGAAAGGTTTTTGCGAGAATTCTTCTAAATCGCTTGGAAGAACATATATCACCAATTATTCTTCCAGAATCTCAATGTGGTTTCCGTTCTGGACGTGGCACAACTGATATGATCTTCTCGGCTCGCAACTGCAAGAAAAATGCATTGAGCAGAATCTTTACCTCTACCAATGTTTCATCGATCTCGCGAAGGCCTTTGACACGGTCAACCGCGAGGCACTCTGGAGGATTCTTGGGAAGTTAGGTTGTCCTTCACATTTTATAACCCTTATTCGGTCTCTTCATGATGATATGAATGCTTTGGTCACATATAATGGTACCCTTGCAGAGCCTGTCTCAGTCATGAATGGTGTGAAACAAGGCTGCGTTCTTGCACCACAACTATTTGGAATATTCTTTGCAGTGGTCTTTAAGATTGCTTTAAAAAACAATATTAATGGAATTGATGTTCGTTACAGATCATCTGGTAACGTATTTAATATAAGACGACTAAAGGCAGGTTCAAAAGTGTTCACAGCCATTGTGCAGGAACTACTATATGCAGATGACTGTGACCTGGTAACACACACACAGGATGAGATGCAGAACCTAATGGACTGTTTCTCCAAGGCATGTACAGCATTTGGATTAACCATCAATATAAAAAAGACTGTTGTCATGTATCAGCCTGCCCCGAACACATGCTTTGTGGATCCCACTATTTTTGTATATGGTGAACGCCTCAAAGTTGTCGATTATTTTGTCTATCTTGGTAGCACATTATCCCAGGACAACTAATTAGATAGAGAAATTTCCCTTAGGATACAGAAAGCAACGAGATCCTTTGGTTTGCTTGAAAAGAGGGTTTGGAGCCAGCGTGGCATAAAAATTTCCACCAAGTTGAGTGTATACAGAGTCTATGTGCTCACTGCCCTTTTGTATGCCTGCGAGACTTGGGTTGTTTACAAAAGACATCTCAGGACACTCGAGAAATTCCATCAGAATTGCCTACGCAGGATTTTAGGGATAGAATGGTTGTCATTTACACCAGACACCACAATACTTGAAAGATGTCATCTACCTAGTATTGAAAGTCTAATCCTTAGATCATGTCTCCGCTGGTCAAGTCATTTGGTCCGCATGAATGATTGCCGAATCCCAAAACAATTATTTTACGGGGAAATCTCAACTGGCAAACATCGTCGGTGCAAACCCAAATTGAGGTTTAAGGACTGCCTCAAGGAAACTCTGAAGAACACTGCTATTGCTGTTGAGGACTGGGAGAAGCTAGCTTGTAATAGACCTAGCTGGAGAGCCACCGTCTACCTGTCTGTGGAAGAATTTGAGTCCAACCAAATCAAACACCAAAAACTGAAACGGTCAATTAGAAAGGGTAATTTTCAGCCAAGCAACATTCAAGGTGGAGAAGTTCCAACATGTGGAAGAGTATGTCTCTCCAGGGCTGGCCTGGTGAGTCATCTGAGAAAACATAGGAATGGAGAGTCAAATACAACTGGCATATAAATATGATGATAAAAAAATAAAAATAAAAAAAAAAGGGAAAAAGCAGGAAATGGTCTTACTCGAATCATGAGTTGACAGCCATCAATACCCTTGGAAAGGTATGAATCCAACTACTCTCCCTCTAGTAATGGATAAATAGTAGAGCAGACTAGGAGAAGGAAAACTCTGAATTCAAACCTGTTAAATCTGCTTGGGGTGGTCACTATTAGAATAGGTTCAGTCCTAATTAGTGATCTATTTCACTGGTCTAAAGAGCCCTTGATCACTACTAGAATAGGTTCAGTCCTAATTAGTGATCTATTTCACTGGTCTAAAGAGCCCTTGGTCACTACTAGAATAGGTTCAGTCCTAATTAGGGATCTATTTCACTGGTCTAAAGAGCCCTTGGTCACTACTAGAATAGGTTCAGTCCTAATTAGTGATCTATTTCACTGGTCTAAGAGCCCTTGATCACTACTAGAATAGGCTCAGTCCTAATTAGTGATCTATTTCACTGGTCTAAAGAGCCCTTGGTCACTACTAGAATAGGTTCAGTCCTAATTAGTGATCTATTTCACTGGTCTAAAGAGCCCTTGATCACTACTAGAATAGGTTCAGTCCTAATTAGTGATCTATTTTACTGATCTAAAGAGCCCTTGATCACTACTAGAATAGGCTCAGTCCTAATTAGTGATCTATTTCACTGGTCTAAAGAGCCCTTGGTCACTACTAGAATAGGCTCAGTCCTAATTAGGGATCTATTTCACTGGTCTAAAGAGCCCTTGGTCACTACTAGAATAGGTTCAGTCCTAATTAGTGATCTATTTCACTGGTCTAAAGAGCCCTTGATCACTACTAGAATAGGTTCAGTCCTAATTAGTGATCTATTTCACTGATCTAAAGAGCCCTTGATCACTACTAGAATAGGCTCAGTCCTCTAAAGAGCCCTTGGTCACTACTAGAATAGGCTCAGTCCTAATTAGGGATCTATTTCACTGGTCTAAAGAGCCCTTGGTCACTACTAGGATAGGCTCAGTCCTAATTAGGGATCTATTTCACTAATCTAACTAACCAGCCAACCAACCAACCAACCAACATATTTTGTACTTGTTTGAATACTTATGACCAGTACTTACTGTAAGGTAATAATCATAATCTGCTCTGTTTCCTATATCTTACATACATGGGCACCCTATGTGGTGTAATGGTTAGTGTGCTAGATTAGCAGACCATTGGTAGTAAGTTCAATTCTCACTGGGCGCCCCATGTTTATGGCCTTGTGCCACATCTAAGCTAAGCTTAGTAAATAACTATATCTTACAGCCATTGGGGAAGACTTGAGTCTTACAGTGGGCTGAGGAATAACCTGATCAGATTGGATGTGATGTACGGAGGTGTCTTTGTTTGCATTAAACACACAGACATTATCTCACTGGCGCCCCATGTTTATGGCCTTGTGCCACATCTAAGCTAAGCTTAGTAAATAACTATATCTTACAGCCATTGGGGAAGACTCGAGTCTTACAGTGGGCTGAGGAATAACCTGATCGGATTGGATGTGATGTACGGAGGTGTCTTTGTTTGCATTAAACACACAGACATTATCTTCCCAGGCTTTTCCATTGACTGAGCTCTGCTTTTTTTTCTTTTTTTTTACTGGTGACACAGTTTATTTTCTTCAATTTATTCAAAAAGTGATATGCTTGCTTGCTAAGACGATTGAAACATCCAGAAAAACCTGTTTGAAGGCTTCAATTTCTGTGTTGTTAAATAGACAAACATTTATTTGTGATTTTTGTTAAACTTTTAAAGATCACACAACTAATCTACACTTCAAATCATTTTCATTACATCCGAAATTTGAGTAGAATTATTATCACTAGCAGGACCTGTGGATATACCACAGTATGATAATTTAATTATTACAACGTTTGATAAGTTTACTTAAAAGCTATTGAAAAATAGTTCAATACGTAAAATATATAATAATCTTGACAAGCAGGACCTGTGGATATACCACAGTATGATAATTTAATTATTATGTTTCATATGTTCACTTAAGAGCCATTAGAAAAATAGTTCAATATGTAAAATGTATAATAATCTTGATTTAACTGTCTCTCACTTTCTTAAAAGGGGTTGTAGAATATTTACATTGATTTGCCGATAAAATATGTGGGGAGGCATTTAAAATATCTAGATTAATTTGCCGATAAAAAAGTGACAAAATCATGACTCGGAAAATATCTAAGCTGGGCGAAAAATTCACCTGATGCTCATTTAAACAGTGTAAATCAGGACAAGAGGCCGAGACAACATATGGTCAAAATTACCAAAATATATTCCATAATTCACAATCTCAATATTACAAATAAAACAAACACGTAACTTCTTTTTTTTTTTTTAATTCATTTTAATTTACTTTGGGAATTTAAGTGACGCAAGACCATTTGGAATATTTCATTTTTAAAATTGGGTGAAATAAAATGGGACAAATAATAAATCCGCGATTAAGCGACAGCAGATAATCTGCATTTACAGTTTTTCATTGCATCTTGAACAATTCAGACAGTCTCATTTTTAACCAGAAGGTGTTGCTGGGGTATAACAGTCAGAATATTAAGGAACAAGTGTATTAATATATCTATATATATATAAAAGAAAGTTTGGTATGTACGTGTCGACTTATAACTCAGAAATGAGATGTTATTCAGATTCGAAATCTTGCATACACCCTGACCTTCTTATAACTAAGAAATACACCAAATTTGGTTATTGATTTTTACTGATTAAGGGATATGATTTTTTTTAAATTCCTAAAATAAGCAAACATTCTACTATACAAATTCTCAGCGATTTTTTTTTAATTTGATAAATCATTTTCCTCTTATTTTCTCTCTTACACCTGTTTTCTCCTCACTCACTTTCTGGTGTTCCTAATTTTTTTTTTAGTTCAGTCATGGACTGGGTACTTTTGCTAGTAGATTATATATATTTTAAAAATTTTTACATTGGTTTATTTTTTTTTGTTTTTTTACACTGATTTATTTTTGTACTTGAAATAAATCCTAAAACTTATTTTATTCTGACAAATCATATACCATATGTATATTGTTCAGCCAAAAAAAAAAAAAAAAAAAAAGATTCATGTTTTTATTAGCATGTTTCATTTAATATTTAATACCTGGGGTCACAAAAATTCTTTTGATGCAAAATGGGGTCATGAATGAAAAAAGTTTAAGAAGCACTGGTCTATGAAAATGTTCACTCGACTGGTAGAAGTGGAGGCGTTCTTATCAAGGTAGGGCTGATTTATCAGTAAAACCTAAACTCCTTAAAATACACTGACTGCCTCTCCCTGCAGATGGGTGAGATCCCATCAAAAAGGGGCATCCTGGGTATGGCACTGTTGGGTCAGTAAAATGTTGATTCCTGTATGTAGAGTGAGTGAGGGAGAGGCTCTCTGTGATTGGATATACCAATCATGTGATAAGCCCAGAAGTTTAGGCGCAATATCTAACAGGTGTTGCCACCTAAGGTGGTACTATCTGCTAGTGACCTAACCATAGGATCAAATATATCTGTTTGAAAATTACTAGTATTAAAAAGGAATACTTGAAACCATATAACTGTGTGCAAAGTATTAGTATTTTTGTATATTTTTGTTTAATTCATTAGCATCATCTATACTTGTAAATCATCAGTAGCATAATAACATGTAATAAAACATTAAGAAGCAGTGATAATTCTGGATATTTGGACAAAAAATCCATTTCCTAGTGTGTTTTGTCCCATCTATGGGTTAAATAGAAAAACATGAGTTTATAAACAAAATTGTATCATGCATTAAGAATGAATTTATTTTATAACTTTGTTGGCATTAAATGACCCACCAAGGTTGATATGCCGTAAAACAAAACAAACAAACAAACAAATCCTAGTGTGTTTTGTGCTAAAAAAATACTTTTTTACTTTAAGTTACCCTGAGAATGGTTAGTAGTACATAATTCGGTCCTTTTAAACTATCTCCCTCCACCATTATTCATTACATGGCTTTGAGAATAGACCTGCGGTGCTGTAGCCTCATTTTGAGGTCAGCATTTGGAAAATCAATGGACGCCCATTATTGTAATGTAGTATTAACTTTTAGGAAAAATTTTTATCGTCCCCGGCAAACTGTCCCGGATGACATATTGATCATCCCGGATGTAATTTTTATCATCCCCGGGATGATGGGATGGCGTTAGTGTCGAGCCCTGTTTTAGGTGTATGATTACGAAACACACACACACACACACATTCACACTCACACATATGAGGTAAGGTAAAAGGATAGTGGACAAAAAATAATAACTCAAACAAGTCTTAGAGCGGGAATATTTCGTCCTTAGATAAGGACATTTTCAGTGCAATGACTTTTATTTAAAGCAAAAATTACGTACATGTGTGTGATTTGAAGAAGGGGAGAAGGTTGGGGGAATAAGGAATAAGGAATGAGTGAAGTGTAGGTAAGAGTATAGGAAGTAGGGAGGAAGCTAAGTGCTAGATGGGCAAAGGGTGGTCGAAATGAAGAGGGTAAGGTTCTAGTACCTTGACTTATGGGTTTATTTCGTTCTCAATTTTCTCGTATATCAAATCAATTTTCCCCATTGAAATGGGCAGGCACTAAGAATCCCCTGAGAAGTCAATACTAGCCGGAAAAGGTTTGGAATTTTAGATGAAGGTACTAATATTATTGATATACTATTTTGCTGGTTACTTTAAAAACAGTGAGTGGCAACAATATTGTACGTACTTTTAGGACTTATTCCAGTAGTTGATTAAGACTGCTATAAAGAGAACATTGGCTACAACTTGAGTTGACTTTGAAAAAAAAGCTGCTGTAAATAAACTGTGGGTTGGAATACAATGGTATTTGTTATTCCAAATTTAACCAGACAAATTATTTCTGTAGTTTGAAGCAAGAAAGAAAAAGATGCGTCATGTTGGATTTCACGCTGGATGATCATTGCTATTTTGATTATTTTAATTCAAGATCTGATTTTAGATTTTTTCTATGTCGTTTGCATTATTAGAATCTGAAAACCAAAAATGAAAACGGGTATCTTTTTTTTAAACTATAAGAAACAAGAAAGGAGGTGCTGATGGTGTAATGTTACCATTGTAGGAAATTAACAGAGCTGTTTTGTTGGCGTTTTTTTTAATATAAGGCGTGTGACAAATACCCACTTGTACTTATAGACTTGCCGACAACCATGTGACCAATTTCTTGTCCAGTCACTGGCAGTGCTCTGCTGCTGATATTGTTACTTATACTGGCTGTTCTAGTCATACCTACACATATTGCTTTGAGCCTTCGTGGATGACAGAACATAGGATTATATCATAGGACTTATTCACTTACCAAAGGATTCTATAACTCTAGTATTATTTCAGCTCTATTTCTCAGAACTTTTGAGATGAGGCTTGATAATTAGTATTATTTGTATTATTCGGACTATTGTCCTCATCTTCATTGTTATCTGTACAACGTTTCGGCCGATGTGCTCTCCGGCCTTCTTCAGGTATTTCTTGTTGGACTCGGTAACCTTGTCGGACTTGGGAACCATCTCAAACTCGGGAACCATTTTTTCGAACCCGGGAACCTTCTTGTCATAATTGGGAACCTCCTTGTTGTAATTGGGAGCCATCACGGAACTTTGAACCTAACCCTTTATTTAGTCCATGGCAGTATCCTGTTCTCATTCCGCTAACTATAGCTCCTGATTACGACAAGAAGGTTCCCGAGTTTGAAAAGATGGTTCCCGATTCCGAGCTGGTTCCCATGTCCAAGATGGTTCCCGAGTCTGACAAGAAATACCTGAAAAAGGTCAGAGGGCACATCGGTCAAAATGTTGTACAGATAACAATGAAGATGAGGACAATAGTCCAAATAATACAAATAATACTAATTATCAAGCCTCATCTCAAAAGTTCAGGGAAATAGAGCTGTTTGCATTTCACATAGCACTAATACCATTGGGAAAGGTAGGTACTTATGTTACATAATTTATGAACAGTTATAAATTATGAACGTACCTGTAATTAGAATTTTGAATTAGGGTCCATTAATTTAAAATGACGGGATCCGATGGAAAGTTATTACAATTTTAGAGGTCATCCTTTAAGCTTCAATCAAGAGCACTTGATCCTTGGTAAAGAATCCTTTGGTTGTTACTAGGTGCTCCTCAGTCTTGCAATTCCTTTGTCAATGATTGCAAATGGATGTCTCTCAGTATCAGTGATTAAGCAGTCAGCCAGCCACGCATTCGGGCTGTTGATTGGCTGAGGCTTAAACCATGTGACCTCGCTTAGTCTATGAATTTAAGTGGTGTATTGTAGCACGGCTTATATACCCAAAATAATCTGGTTGTGGACAGTGAGTGACCTTTTGATTTGACCCCTTGAAAATGTGCCATAACAGATGCGTGAGAATAAGTTTTAGTTTAGTTAGTCAGATGCGAGCCGACACCCTAGGAGAGAGGATGTCTCTTAGGGTTCACAACTCTCCCATGGTGGAATCATGGGCTGGGGAAATAAGGCTTTATTATTAAGAAACACCAAGTCTTGTTATGTTAATTAAATGAAACAAACAATGACCAGACCAGACCAGACCAGCCCAGAGAAGATTCAATGAAGAAGACCAACCCTTAATTAGCCACACCAGAGAACATGGCGACAGACAGTAGCAAGTAAGAAATGTATGAATATATATATAATAATATATATAATAATATATATATAATATTATAATGAATATATATATAAAATATATAAAATATATAAATATGAATGAATGAATAAATAAAGTTTAAGCACCCTAGCTGGGAACACTCTTTTTTTTTTTTTCACCATAAACTCCTGGTTGTTTGTTTACAAACAACAGACAATTTTTTTTGCATTAGAATTTTACTGTAAGATTTTTTAAAAGTTTGTTCATGTATATTTACAACCCTTTTTTATACTAAAATAGTTTTCGATTTTAATTTAAAAAATTAGTTATTTCATGTTGTTGTTGTTAATTCAATAGGAATTTCTTTTTTTTATAGTTTTAAAAACTTTAAATGAAAGACATTTTTATATTAAAGACACATTTTTATATTAAAATAGTTTTTATTTAATCAGAAGAGAAATGCAGATATGTTTATTTAAATGAAAATAGTTTTTAATTTACAAAATATTTTTTATGTTTATTTAAATAAAAGGATGTTGGGACCAAGTAACCAATAAATAACTATTTTTCAAAATTAAAATCGAAAACTTTTTTAGTATAAAAACGTGCCTTTGGGTTGTAAATATACATGAACAAACTTTAAAAAAATCTTACAGTGAAATTCTAATGCAAAAAAAATTGTCTGTTGTTTGTAAACAAACAACTGGGAGTCTACGGTGAAAAGCAAAAGGTGTTCCTTTCAAAACAGCTTCCAGCTGGGGTGCTTATTAGTTACTTGGTCCAAATAAATAAATAACCAAATAATTCTCGAAATCTTCAAAATGTCAACAATTTTATTTCACTGTTTAATATAAGTTATAAAGTTTAGTGGCATATCACAAATAGATATATTTTCAAATGGCAAAATTTAAGCTTTTGTTGAATGAATTTGAGCAGTTGGTGGTTCAATGGGAGGTAAGATATGCCCACCTTTTCGAGTGAGGAGTAAGATTTCTTGCTTGAGTGTCATAGCATCATGGGCTTGCAGTTGACATAACTGATGCAGACGGTCAAGTTCATCTGCAGCATGTAGCGATTCTGATTGGAACTCTCCTCCCTGAAGATAGAAAAACAGATATCCATATTAAGAAAGAAAATCAAACAAGCATTTGTTATATGATAAATAAGTAAGTAAAGTAAAGTAGACGGGGTGGCCTAATGTTGGTATCAGCCATGCAGCAAGGGAGTCTATCCCCTTTTCACTAGCGCTAGACCAAGGAGATTATTTTAGCGTTTGAGGTGGAGCGCCACACCTACCATCAGCTCCTTACTTTACCGCACAGATCCATGTGCTACTCATACACTGAGTTGGCGAGGGCGGGTATCGAACTAGGAACCTTGTGGTTTCTAGCCGAACGCTCTACAGTGCAAAAAATTTGAAGTCAAAAGTTAACATCTGACTTTGGAGAGTGGTTGAAAATCAGCAGAAATTTGATCGGCATTAAACCCTAGTTGACCTGTGATGGGAGATTTTCATTGGTTGAGAGGGTCATGTGACTTAGCAATTGTGGGAAAGTTAGTGAGTTGAGTTGAAGATGGCTTTTGGGGTAGATGTGTAATGGTATGTTCTACTGAAAATTTATCCATGCACATTAAAATATGGGGTCTCGAATACTAAGGATGTGCATCAAACATTCAAAGTCTTTGTTTTCCTGATTTTTGTTGGTCAGTTAGATTTAATGGCATGTCAACCCTTGGGTTATTTTATTCCAAAGATATTGGTTTTATTCATTCTTGTTGGGTATTCAAAATTTGGTGCTCTTCCAATATGTGATCTACCAAAGATTTGTGATCTACTATTGATCTACTATTCATGGCATGTGATCTACTAGGAAAAAAGGAAGTTAGGGTTAGGGTTTAGGGTTAGTTTAATGGGAAAATAATGGGTAGATCACATATTGGAATATAAACAACTCGGTAGATCACATATTGGATTAGAAACCATTCGGTAGATCACATATTGTAGAGCACCAAAAATTTTTTTAAACTCCTTTTTCTAAACATTTTTAAAATTCAATTTTGGATCTATTTAACCCAGAGAAGGGTCCCTAACAGGTACTGTCATGATGGGTCAGAGTGGGCCTGAGCAATGAAAGGTGTGCTTTGGACTCCTAGATCTCCAGAATTGGGACTTCACCACTAGATGCAGTTTAATGTCATACCAAGGACACTAAGACCCTCAGCCATTGCCTTGTAGTAACAGTCTGATTCACTGCTGCAATAGCCTCAGGTGTTTGAAAACTGCAAGGTCTACCAAGTAAGTTCCTTTTTAATGCCAAACCTGACTCTCTGAAATGTCGAACCCAAACCAATATGGCTTTCCTGTCTGAAACTCTTCTATATCAACCTACTTTGAAATTCTCTCTCTCTCTCTCTCTCTCTCTCTCTCTCTCACACACACACACACACACACAACTCATTTTCCTGGATATGACACTAAACTCTCTTTGATGGTACTTACCAGATTTTTCTGTCTTGTGTTTAAAGCTGTCTCAATTTGATCCTTTTCTTCCAACAGGATGCGCATTTGACCAAGAAGATTTGTGTTTTCTTGAGTCAGAGTAAACAGTTTTTTTTTAGATAGCTGATTGTGCTCTGAAATAAAATTAAAAAAATTAGATAGCTGATTGTGCTCTGAAATAAAATAAAATAATTAGATAGCTGATTGTGCTCTGAAATAAAAATTTAAAAATTAGACGGCTGATTGTGCTCTGAAATAAAATTTAAAAAATTAGACGGCTGATTGTGCTCTGAAAAATAAAAAATTTAGATAGCTGATTGTGCTCTGAAATAAAATAAAAAAATTAGATAGCTGATAGAGCTCTGAAAAAAAATAGATAGCTGATAGATCTCTGAAATAAAAAAAAAATAGATAGCTGATTGTGCTCTCAAATAAAATTTAAAATAATTAGATAGCTGATAGAGATCTAAAAAAAAAATTTAGATAGTTGATTGTGTTCTGAAATTTAAAAAAAATAATAGATGGCTGATAGAGCTCTGAAATAAAATAAAAAATTAGATAGCTGATTGTTCTCTGAAAAAATAATTGAAAATTTAGATAGCTGATTGTGCTCTGAAACAAAATTTAAAAAATAAAAACTAGATAGCTGATAGAGCTCTGACATATTTTTTTAGATAGATGATAATGTTATATTTTTAGGACTATTAAATTTATTATTTTTTAGACTTTCTTGATAAAATAATTCTTGGGTAAAACCACTACTTTTGATTGCATCATCATATTTTTTTTTATTATCATCAAATAATTTTCTGTTAGAGGATAATCTATTAATCCTATTATTAATAACATGTGGGTGGTATAATTAACTTTAATATACATGGGAGTTTGGTTATTTTTGTGGAATGGGTTAAAGGAATTATTTGCAAGGTGAAATGTGATATCTAGACAATTTCACTTTAGCTCAGTCAGTAGAGCAGCTGTCTTGGAAGTACACAATTCTGTTTGATACTGGCCCTTGTTAACTCAACACATGAGTGTTACATAATTATTAAATCCCTAATACTTATATAAGGTAGTATAGAAACATAATGGCGATTAGTGCAGCTGATGGCCTTGAGAGTGAGTGATGGCGCTTGACCTCACTCTCACCTTGCCTTCCGGGGATAAATCGTGAGAACCGGAAGGCATAGAAGACCCTGTCTTCCGGTTTAAGGATAGTAAGTAAGTCTCAGTCAGTTAGAAGGTAGGAGCCGAGCTCGTAGGATGTAAGTCTCACCTGCACAGATGTCTGGGTTGGGGATTGAAAATTAAGTAACATCAAAATAAATCGAAGTCTTGTGTTTATTATGTAAAAACAAACAATGACACAGGGCTTCTGATAGAGAGAAATCCCTAACCGAAAACCAGACCTGAAATCCCCAAGTCAACTCCAGACGCTAGACCAGACCAAGTCAAGATGATAGAAATACCAAAGACGATCAGAATACTAAAGCCGGCCAGAAGAAAAGACAACTAGAAGTAAGAAGTAAGAAAGGGTATGCAACAATGAGTAGCACAGCTTTGAGCTGTGTAGTAAAGTGGGGAGCTGATGGTAGATATGGTGCTTCACCATACAAGAACAGTATCTCTGGTCTAGCACTAGTGAAAAGGGAATAGACTCCCTCGTTGTTCAGCTGATATTGATAATAGACCACTCTATATTTCTTTACTTACATTTTTTACAATTAGAAGGTATGTCTATTTTAAAAACCTAGAAATTTGAAGGTCCTGATTATTATATACTAGCAGGACCTACCTCAATATGATATCACAACGTTTGATATGTTTAATTAAGAGCTATTGCAATATAGTACAATATGTAAAAATAATCTTGATTTAACTCTCTCACATTTTTTCTTTCTTTCCTTCTTTTCATTATGTTCAATTGAAACAGATTAGCAGTACCACCCCCTCTCTCTATCTTTCTCCTACTTTCTTTCTTTCTTTCTAATTAAAACAGAATGGTCCATTATTTAACTGAGGTGATGACACTCATAAAAATAAGAATTCTGTGGATAAGCAACACCAGATACTCAGAATTTACATTTTTGCATTGCATCTTAGACAATTTGGAGGGTCTCATCTTTAACCAGAGGGTGGTGCAAGAAGCATATTGATATATTTTTTTCTAATTCATTCATTTTAAGCTATACAGCTGAACTATTTTGGAATATAAGAAGAATTTTGCTTTGGTTTAATCTATCTGTGATTTTTGTGTATTTTTTATTTTATTTTTTGTGTGTATTGCTTTTTAACAATCTTAGGATTTTCAGGGATTTTTGTGTATTTTTATTTATTTATCTGTCAGAGATTTTTGCGTATTTTTTATTTTTTTGTGTGTATTGCTTTTAACAATCTTAGGATTTTCAGGGATTTTTCTTAGAATAGAGAGGAATAGTAGTTATATCTAAAAAAAAAACCCAAAAAAAACAAAAACAAAACAAGCAAAAATATGAATAAATTTGACAGGAATTACAGTGACCAATCCTAATATCTATTTGTATGGAGGTGTATGGTGTAATCGTTTTTGTCAAAGGAAATGGGTTATGATTAGGAAATGAACTCAGTGAACCAAGTTCAAATCTTGAACAAGGTTGTTTGCATTTCACATAGAGCTAATATCCTAATAATAATGGGAAAGGTATGCATCCATCTATTTGCCCTCTAACTATGAGTTTAACAGGTTTGAATTCAGAATTTTCCTTCTCCTAGACTGGTTACCTAGCCATGGTTAAAGAGCCCAGTCTGCCCTACTATTTACCCATAGCTGGAGAGAGAGTAGGATTCATACCTTTCCCGAAGGTATTAGCGCTAAGTGAAATGCAATTACCACGTCCAGGATTTGAACTCGGTGCGACGAGTCCATTTCCCATGACTTTAACCATTACACCACACGCTATCCTATATCCTATATAGTTGAGCATTCTGTTTTAATATCTCTTTTTAAGAAGGCTATAATTTTTTTGACGATGTCAGAGGGAGTGGCTTATTTACGGTTATTTTTTAGTCTAGTTAAATATGGCTCTTTCCTCAATTGATGTTGATCACATTGAAAAGCATTTAAAACACGGTCTAAACAGGTTTTTTCTTACGCCCACCCACCTTTACCATAACTACAGTCAAACACCTGCTCACCTGAAACTCAGAGTCACAGTGCTGTAGCACAGGGTTCACACAAAGTAAAAAAAAGTAAAGTCATCGGGGAGGCCAAATGTCGGTATCAGCCAGACAGTGAGGGAGTCTATCTCCTTTTCACTAGCGCTAGACCAAGGAGATAGATTTTGGGTGTCTGAGGTGGAGTGTCATTCCTATCATCTGCTCCTCACATATATTTGTGCTACTCATATGCCTAGTTGGCAAGGGCTGGAATTGAAACAGGAACCTTGAGGTTCCCAGCTGGACACTCTATCGACTGAGCTAAACATTGCTTTTATAACCAGCTCTGACATTTTAATCTTTTTTTAGGCATAGAGCAAGCCCTTTATGGCTTGCTTATAGGTATTATTTAATATTGAATACATATATATATATATATACAAGGTGTGTCAAAAAAGTATTGAGATTCAAGCTGTATTTACCAAGATAGGAATGAACAATAAAATGTAATGTTAATTTTTTTCATAATACAAGGTGTGTCAAAAAGTACAGATTCTAAAGCTATATTTACCAAGATAGAAATGAAGAATGAATGGAATTTTAATTTTTCAGAATACAAGGTGTGTCAAAGCATACCGAAAATCTTGATACTTTTCATCTTGTATATATATATATATGAAGGTAAAAATGGATATTGAATCCGACAATATGTAAGAAAGTTTTATAGAAAAACAACAAGATGTTAAAAATTTTTAACAACACATATGTATTTTTTTTAAATTTAAAAAAAAATTCCAGTACTAATCGAGAGCGTTCTGTGCCTTGTAATTACTGATATATTCATTTCGTTTTTCCGCTTACAATGTTGCTTTGAAAAAGACATATTCATAATGTCGAAACAGATATCTGTCAGCAAAAATTTTTAACATCTTGTTGTTTTTCTATAAAACTTTCTTACATATATATATATATATATTATATATATATATATATATATATATATGTACGTATATATATATATGTACATATATATATATATATATGTGAAAATGAAACTGGAAGTGAATCCAACAGTATGTTGAAAAAAATGAATAAAGGAAAGAAAGTATAGAATGGATAAAATAGGATATTTTAATCAATTTTACTTACACGTGTTTCGGTCAGGAGTTTATCCATGTGTACATTATTCAAACTATTATCATTTTTAAATAACCAAATGAAATGAAATAATAATAATAGATAAAAATGTAGAAATTTACTTCATGTAATGATTTATTTCAACTGCAATAAATTTAGTTCATAACAGTAGCTTCAGACATAGAGAAAAAACATAATGCTGATCTTTCAGAATTTTTGAGCATATATATATCTATGTGTATATAGTTTTCACTATTTATTTCTTGACAATAGCTGATGACAGTTGAAAGTTCTAGTAATGATACAAAAAAGTATTTATAGAACTATGAGACATTATGTTCATTAAAAAATGCATTGTAAATTATTTTACCATAAAAATACATTGCAAATTATTTTACTATAAAAACATATTCTAAATTATATTGCATTACAAAATAAATTATGTTCTTATAAAATGAATTATTTTCCTATAAAAATTAAATCATCTCATTATAAAAATGCATTGCAAATTATTTTACTATAAAAATGTATTGCAAATTATTTAATGACAAAAATACTTTGCAAATTATATTACAATGTATTGCAAATTATTTTACTATAAAAATGCATTGTACATAAATCTAGATTTAAAAATGCAAGAAAAAGCTAGAGAATGAACTTGTTGAATTATAGAAAAAAAACAACAGAAAAAACAAACATACCCTCTTTTTATCTCGTAAAATTCTCAAATTATCTTCCAGTAAATGTACTTTGTCTCTCAACTCTGCATTGGCTCTGTGAGCTGTAATTGTCTCCAAGATTTCCAAGTCAACAATACAACCAAACTTATCCGTCATCATTTCATCGCACGTATTCTCCAGTTCATTAATTGTTTGTTCGAATTGGTGCTGGTCTTTAAGAAGTTGAATATGTTTCAGATTTTCTTCCCTAAAATAGAAAAAATTCATAAATAAATTCTATTGAAAATGACAGCACAAAAATCAGATTTTATTTGAACAACATTTCATTTGAGCCATTTGTCTTCTATATTAATTAGAATTTTCGCACTGTTGTCCTCATCTTTATCTATATACACAACATTTCAAGCCAGTGTGCCCTCCAGCTAGATTAGATTATCTATACATATATAAAGGGAAGTTGTGTGAATCTGTATGTCTGGAGGAAACTTCGAAAATAAAACAATTAACAACAAAGTAAATACATATACACATTAAATATCACCAGGGCTTAGTTTTTGAGCAAAAATAATAGAGATTTGATTTATATCCGTGAAGATAATTAAAAAATAAAATTTAAATGATAACAGCATGGATTTTTTTTTTCATTTAATATTCTAGATAGTAGACATTAACATTTCTTTTCAGAGTAGCTGGATCAATGCAAGGTCTATTTTTTTTACATAGGGATTTAAATGGGACATCCCATGAGGATTCAACTCACGATTCAGTAATAATGGATCTGCGGGACTAACTTTAAAAAATGTAAATGTAAACTTTAAATATATATTAAAATAAAACAAACTATATATAGATATATAATACCAGTCATGTATTTATTAAAACTTGTTTTAAAAAACATCCATGTTAAGTAAATATTCATGAAAAGAACTGGCTCAAAATCAATAATAGAACACCCGGGACATCCTTACAATGGAATATATATATATATATATATATATATATATATATATATATAGGGTTATATTCAGGAAGTAATTGGTTATATTGTATCTATTGATATTTCCTGCCCGTTTATTTTTTTTTTTTTTTTCTTGATATATTTGATTGTTGTTATTATTATCATAAATAAGGATTTTTTATGTGGGCGTATGAGAAGAGAGAATTTTCATTGGGGATATTTCTTCATTTGATTTTCTCAGTCTTTTGTAAATACTATCTGATGAGGCTAGACTCATATTGAGTCTCTGGTTGAAATAAATTTATTATAGCCAAATGACGGTTTGTTAAGTTTTTCTTTATTTCAAAGTTATATATATATACATAGATGGGAGCTGCATAAGAATGCTGTGTGTGATCCTGAACAAGACCCCACGAGAAAACAGCTATACAGCCACTTGCCACATATCACCCAAACCATCCGAGTAAGACGGACAAGACACGCGGGACACTGCTAGAGAAGCAAGGACGAACACATAAGCGATGTCCTCCTGTGGAAGCCAGCACATGGGCACACCAGTGTGGGCCAACCAACAAAGACGTACATTGACCAACTCTGTGCGGATACAGGATGCTGCATAGAGGACCTCCCGAGAATGATGAGTGATAGGGACAGATGGAGAGAGATTGTCATGGATATCCATGCTAACAGCACGACATGATGATGATGATGATATATATATATAAGATATATATATATAAGTGTTTGTGACATTAATCAGACTTTTTGAATATATATATATATATATATATATATATATAAAAAATAAAAAAAATGAAAAAAAATGGACTCTCTCGTCGATTTTTGACGCATGAGTGTTCATCCAATGAACAACCAACACACTGATTTTTTTATAGTGGTGATGGCTTGTGTAGGACCATTCCACACTTTGGCACAGTCGATAGGAAAGAATTGGGGCATCAAGGAATGCCACGAACCCAATCAACGACTGACCTCAAGAATTTTGAATTCAGAGTTATTCCTCTCCTAGACTGGTTACCTACCCAAGGCTGAAGGGCCCAGTCTGCCCTACTATTTAACCCATAGCTGGAGGGAGAATATATGGATTTATACCTTTCCCAAGGATATTAGCGCTATGTGAAATACCAACAGCTTCGTCTAGGAATTGAACTCGAACCGACGAGTCCATTTCCCCCGACTCTAACCACTAGCCCACACGCCTCCATATATATATATATATATATATATATATATATATGTATATATATATATATTAAACCGTAGAGAGGAAGGCCCCGAAACGGTTTGTACATTCTCTCCTGATGAGCCCATGCATTTGTAAACATCCTTTGTTTTTTCAATATATCATATATATATATATATATATATATTCAAACAGGTCAGTATAACTTTGATTTGCCAAATTATAAATTATCAGTTTGAAAAGATTGTTTGACAGTTAAAATCATCTCTAATTAAATTCTGGGGTTAAAATCCGAGCACAGACAACAAACACAAAAACAAGTTTTTGTAGACATCCAGTTTGTGTGTGTGACTTAATGCAATCAGTCTTTATATTTAACAAATCCAAGCGGCAAAAAATATCTATGTCTGCCATTATGTGAGTGGAGCGGGGGGGGGGTGTTGCAGGCAGAATGACTGGTTACAAAACACAAAGAGACAGGTAATGACACAGCTATGGCTTAAGAGTTATTTGTGGGGGTCAGCTGCTCCA
>CM042158.1:90790456-90820456 GCA_023376005.1 Doryteuthis pealeii | reverse complement strand
GTGAGTGGAGGGGGGTTGGGGGTTTGCAGGCAGAATGACTGGTTACAAAACACAAAGAGACAGGTAATGACACAGCTATGGCTTAAGAGTTATTTGTGGGGGTCAGCTGCTCCAGCTAACATAGCCAGACTTTATTGTCCACTGCAGACATGTTTATATCGCTACAAGGGCAGGCTGACCAGTGTCCAGCCCAACAGAGGTGGTTTTGTTCTCTACGGTGGGGGATACAGAGTAACAACTAAAATATTTTCTCCTACAATCTTATTTCTAATAAGTGTAGTAAGTAAGTAAAGTAAAGTCGTCGGGGTGGCCTAAAGTCGGTATCAGCCAATCAGCGAGGGAGTCTATCCCCTTTTCAATAGCGCTAGACCAAGGAGATTGTTTTTGGCATCTGAGGTGGAATGCCACACCTACCATCAGCTCCTTACTTTACCGCACAGATCCCTGTGCTACTCATACGCTGAGTTGGCGAGGACCGGTATCGAACTAGGAACCTTGTGGTTTCTAGCCAAACGCTCTAGTACAAACTGAAAAAAAACAACATATATATCCACACTTATGGCATTACTAAAATTACTGGTTATTTTTGTAGGAAATGGACATAGTGTAACATAATGTGGGGGGAGGGAGATATGAGTGTAAGACTGATGTGTTAATCAGCATAGAAAAGTTTTTAGCAAAAATATGTGTTAGATGAGAATGGAAAAGTTTAAGGATTGTTGCATAATCTATGCGGTTGCATAAGATTATTGCCAATCCCCTGTATTTCTGAAGGGATGGCCCCTTTTCATATCACGGGCGGGACTTTCCATGGAATATTACAGATAGCCCGTGAAATACGTGAAATCACGTGGGACCTGGTTGGGTCTTCAGTTTCAGTTTGGACGTCAGGCAGAGAAGATGTACTGCCTTAACCGGAACTCACCTGCATACGCGTGTTATGTTAGTTACATGAAATGTTTAGTAAAGAAATAAAAGTTTAAATAAATAATATGGTTTTGTGGTTGATGAATGTCTTGGCAACAAGACTGACCTAGAAGACCAGACACGAAGTCCCCAAGACTAGGTCCAGACGCTGGAAAAAGAATGTAAGATAGAAAAGATGAACAGAAGAAAATAGAAGTAAGGAAAGAAAGGGTATTCAACAGGATGAATCATCATAACCACATAGCATTGTTTCTATTGGACGAGCCATGAGACATGGTGAAGTGGGAGAGAGGAGGAGTGAGAGGTAAGAATTTTGAGTGAGTTTTGGAATTATAAATAGAAAGAGCCAGATGTGCTTCCGGCTGTTGTGACTTGGGGGAAATTAAAATCTCATGAGAAAAAGAAGTGGCCTTGTGTTATTAATAAAAACTCTAAATGGCACAAGGCAAGATGTCCCCAAGCATCCCAAGCTGGTTTCCAGACTCCAAACAACAAGAAATTGCCAGTCAACTGAACAGCAGTCCAACAACCAGGATTCAAACCTCTCTAATGCAGTACCGATTCTGAGATTATGTGACAGAGAACATGAGGTGAGTGGCGAACGTCAAGGCTTGCCGTATTCTCGAAGGAACCGTGCTAGGCTTTGCCTGGCTGTAGAATCTAACCCACTTCCTTCAGAATGCAAACATTGTCACCGAAGTCGAGAAGCTACAGTCCCGGATGTAAGCGCCAGGTGCCTGGATGATAGCTATGAGGATTCCGGCAGTCGGGTTTGGCTCGAGAATCTCATGTGTGGGGCGCAGACACCCGGATGTTGAGGGAGAAATTAGTATAAGTAGAAGTGGGGTGACGACAGGAGTCAGTTGCGATTTTGAGTTGCTGAAGAGTTTACGACGACAGATTTTTCAGCTGCTGAGGATTTTGAGTTACTGAAGATTTTTACGACGACCGATTTTTTTTGCTGCTAAAGATTTTTTTTTACGGTGACAACATTGTGGCCCCCCCCCACCTTTCAACAAGTCGAATACTTATTTTTTCCGCTCTATTTTTTCTTCCATTTTAGAGATAAATATACAAATAATTTCTGTATCAACAGATGATTACTCCATTCAGA
The DNA here is from genome assembly GCA_023376005.1 of Doryteuthis pealeii. Classification (NCBI taxonomy): domain Eukaryota; kingdom Metazoa; phylum Mollusca; class Cephalopoda; order Myopsida; family Loliginidae; genus Doryteuthis; species Doryteuthis pealeii. The sequence goes on along the minus strand of CM042158.1, from coordinate 90,818,415 downwards.
AATGAGATTGACACATCATTTCACCATTCGGAAATGAGTGTCATAACATAATGTAGTGAGAGAAATCATGTAAGTGGTACCTCATGCACGAATATGTCTGGCATGTAAAATGAGATCAGGGGGGAGTGTAACTGGCGATTAGGGAGATTGAACTCACATCCTCCTGATCGTGAGTCATGGCTTGACATCAAACTACCTCATTGGCGCGCATGTAAATTACTACACTGTGTGATTGACCCAGATGTGCGATTTTAGTATGATTATTTAAGGCCTGCCTTAAAACACCGGGGGAGTTGCATTCCAGTCTTGCTGACGGGGTTCTGATGTACGACAAGAGAGAAGAGACAAGAGAGCTTTGGTGAAAAACTGCTAAAAAAGATTGTTGCAGGTGACAAGGACTTGGTCAGGAGAAGCTGGTAGAATGTCTTTTTTTGGTGGAGAGATTCGGCTGTCCAACCCAACAGATTTTTCTATTTCTTTTATTATACATAACAAACGCTGACTCGTCATCTCTCCATTCAAAAAAGGAGAGCATAATATTACACCAAGTTCAAATCCTGAACATGGCGGTTTGTATTTCATATAATGCTAATACCCTTGGAAAAGGTATGAATCCAACTATTCTACCCACAGACTGGGCTCTTTAACTTTGGTATGATAACCTATTTAGGAGAAGGAAATCTCTGAATTCAGACCAGTTATAAATAGGTTGGGCAAATTCTTACTACAGCTCCACATCAGACGCAAAAAGAATCACCTTGGTCTACCGCTAGGGGATAGACTCCTTCGTTGATTGGCTGATACCGACTTTAGGCCACCCAATGACTTTTTTTTTTATAAACCTTATACTCTTTTACGTAGAATTTGCACTTATACTTATTATGTAGGATTTTTATACCTTACTTAGATTGCTTCTCTGTTTTTTTAAAGATAAACTAATTTAGTCTTTTTAATCACTGGTTCCCATAATTTACTTATTTCTATACTTGGTCTACTCAAGAGGTTACTATAACCTACCATATTCAATGACTAGGCTCCTGAGTTTCACAAGAAGCACCTGAAGAAGGCTGGAGAGCACATCAGCCTAATAAAAAACATTAGCAATGCTCTCCTCAAGTAAAAAGCATTAGCAATGCTCATCTCCAGTTTAAACCATTAGAAAGAAGTTATAGTTGTACCTAGTTATGGTTAATGGAATATTAACAATGTACCCCAATGGATTAAAGAACGGGTTCTGTTCAAATTTCCATGAAGATTCCAGAGTTTAACAAGAAACACCTGAAAAAGGTGGGAGGGCACATCAGCTGAAACATTGTGTATATAACAACAAAGATATTGATAACAGTCCCAAAAATCTAAATAATACAAATTATCAAACCTCATCTCAACAATTCAGATAGAGAAATTGGAGTTTCCATATTGGTGTTGTGACAACTGTTGAGATTTGTGTAAACTGATCAGTATTCAACTATTGTGAGTTGGATCAGCTTCAGAGAATCCAGACTTGTTAAGGATATGAACCTGTGAGGGAATATTCCATTGGAATTGAAATCCCTCATATTCCCTCACAGGTTTGTATCCTGTTTGCAGTGCTATGTACACATTTGTGTAAATTGATCAGTATTTAACTGTTGCATGTTGGATCAACTTCTGAGGATCCAGAATTGGTGAGTGGTTTAAATAGCAGTTTGGGCTATTCTACTTTGTGGAATGGGCAAGTCTATTTCCAGCATTTTGATTGGCTGGTGGTTATAGTGTGTATATTTGTATCCATATATACTGGATACTTGATGATGTCCTCTCAGTTGCTTACAGAGTGTATTACTCTGTCTGTGTTTTTTTTTTGTCTGGTGACTGAATGCTAGTCACGGCCTTTCTGTGAAGGTGAGCATGATGTTCATTCTACAACAACCAATCCAAGGAAAAGTCAGGAATGGAAAGCAGCAGATCACCTACACGGACTGCACCAGAGAAGAGTGTGGATTTCTTTTGGATGGTCTAAAAATTTAAGATAATATTAATCTTTTGCAAGTTCTCTAGCAAACGAAATGTAATTCCTTTCGCTGTCAGCACAGTCTCTACCAACTGAGCATGTTACTCTCACTTCATAACACCCCAAATAGCAGTCGTCAGATTTCACTTGCCGTCTAAACACATGCTTTCTTCCTCACTCCCTGTGTCAGCGACAGTCCGTCTTATTTCTGCTCATTCAGCTGCACTTATGCAAATTCCGATATACCTCATCCGGGTTTCTGCCAACAGCATTTCAGCTACAAGGGGGTAGCGAGTTCGAATATCCGTAACCACTCGCCACACTCTTCCCCTTCGCACAGGCCAAACATATCCTGATGTGCTTTGTTTGTGGGGGCTGAGAATCCGCTTGTTCATAGGTCTGCCTTTCAATTTCGTCACAGGATTGCATTCTGTTGATGAAATAAGGAACGTAAACACCTGAAGAGGCTGGAGGGCACTTCAGCCTAAACGCAGTGTATATAACAATAAAGATGAGGAGAACAGTCTGAAAAATCTAAATAATACAAATTATGAAGCCTCATGTCAAAAATTCAAAATAATTTTTTATTGTTTTACCTTTTGTTTTTCTTCTGTTGTGTTTTCTCATGTTGAAGTTCTTTGATTCTGTGATGTAAATTAATAATTTGTTGATCTTTGAAGATGAGAACTTTTGAGACGTCAGGTGGAAATTGATGATTCACTGTGTGTTGAATCTGGCGTAATAGGAGTGAAGCAACAACTTGGAGCTCGTTTAATTTACGTTGTTTCTCCAGCTGAAAGGTGAGAGCAGAACTTATGAGACATGAGACAAAAATGTGTGAAAATTTTATTTATTTGTATAGGGTCTCTTCACAAAAATGTGTCCTAGCCTCTTGCCCTAAAATCTGCTAGGCAGTGCCTGCTGTAAAGAACAACCCAGACTTAGATTGAAGACCCTAGCTGTTTGAAGGCGTTTTTATTTTTAATATTTTTTTAGCGGTTTTTAGGGTTTAGGGTTAGGGTTCAAGATTAGGGTTAGGGTTTTTAATTTTCGAAACTCGGTCATATTTATTTTAAAAAAACACAACAGTTGTTTGGTTTTATTTAATAATGTTTTTATTTTTGGAACTTTCGTATTTATTTAAAAATTTGTGACAGTTGGTTTGAATTAAAATAAAATGAAAATACTGAAAAAAAAAAAAAACCTGGTGGTAGGCTTACTTTCTTCTTGAAAACCACTAAAAAAAGGTAATTTGTTGTTAAAAACGCCTTCTAACTGCTAAAAAAATATTTTAAAGAGGTGAAGGGTTAAGATATTTACATTTACTTGCCAAAAAAAATTGGGGGAAAAACACCTTAAGCACGGTTTGTTTTTTGAGCTGGCACTGCTTAGCGTTTTTTTAGGGCAGGAGGCCAGGAAGCATTTATGCGAAAAGCCCCTTTGTATATTTGTGTGTTAATAAATGTCAATAAAAAAAGTAATAAAACTCACCTGAAATGCTTCCAAGTCATTTTCGGCCGTTTCCAAAGACGCTTGAATTACTTTGGCTTTTTTATTTAAATATTCCATGTCTTTCTTCAAAGTTTCAAAGTTTTTCTTTTCTTCAACATTTTCTCTTCAATGTCCAACCTTTTCTCTCTCAGTTGACAAGTGTTGTCGTAAAGGGTCTATCAATAAAATTAAAAAGTATCAGTGTCTATCAATATCAATGCATGGAATAAAGGGTTTGGTCTGAAGTTCCGTGAAAGTTCCTGATTATGACATGAAGGCTCCTGAGTTTAACAAGAAGGTTCCAAAATTCAAGAAGGTCCAACAAGAAATACCTGAAGAAGGCCGAAGGACAAATCAGCCAAACTGTTGTGTAGATAACAATTTAGATGAGGACAATAGTCTGGATAAACCAAATAAAACAATTATCAAGCCTCATCTAAAAAATTCAGAGAAATAGTAATTTATAACAATTTGTAAAATTATTAGAATTGGTCTTATTTTCTGTATTATTTTGATCGGTTCTTTAACCAATACAAATCAAGTGTGTTATAACAGAAATAGATATCTTTTATGATTCACAATCCTTACTAACACAATACATCCACTCACCAACAAAACTAATTTAAAAAAGAAAACAAAACAAACATAAGTTGCTGACCCCAAACGGAAGTTGACTCAACGGTAGCCTAAAATGAAGTGACCAAAATAACATGGTTCTATGCAGAAGCTCCAGCAAAACTTCCGGTTGAAAAACAAAATTTATAAACAATAAAAATATCCCCTATTTAATGTTTTTCAACCAATAAAAAATGTTTCCCGCTAAACCCCTTCAAAGGCCTTCTCAAGCCTAATTTTTGCTATATATACAAGCCGACTTAAAGTCAAAAGTTCAGTAAACGGCAGACCACCAGAGAGGAGACACACCAGGCTAATATAAAGGAACCGCTATACTTTACCCACACCGCACCCTGCATCACACCATACTATACCCACACCACACCACACATTGCGTCAGACCCAGAACTGACGTTCAACCCCACACGTGCCCTCATTTCACCAAGCAGCGAAAGGAATTACCATCTCAACAATTCAAGCTTTTGTTTATTTTAAATAAACAAAATTAATCCAAACCTTCGTCTATTTTTTCTTTTGCAAACCATACGCATTTTGAGATATATCAAATGTCACTTTGTCTTCTTAATAATCAATAATTGATTTAGAAAAAAAAAAAATTCTTACTTGATCACAACCAGAAGGGCAGACATCCAAATCGTACATTCCCATTTCTGATACTGATTCTTCATCCGATTCTGACAAGTCGCTTTCATCTGAACTGCTTTCATCACTCTCTTCATCAGAGCCTGAAATTTAAAGAGTATCACACATTTATATTCCTTTTCTAATTCTTTTGGGAAGAGTTGTCAATATTACTGTTGAATTTCTGTCCGCCATCCTTGGCCAGTTGTAAAAGAACTTAAAGTAAATAAGTAAGTCAATAAATCCTGTGGTATTGTTTCCTTAGGTCTGACATCCAAGAAGATCCAAGTATGAATGATCTAAGATTAAGAATCAGGCTAGTATAAATACAACAACAGCAGCAGCAGCAGCAGCACTGTCAGTGATTGGACAATAGGAATCTTTCCCAGGTCACGTGCTTATAGGCGAGTCTATAAGTAGAGGTGTACATCTGGCACACGCCTTATATCTTAGAAAATTCCAACAATTACAACCCCTTATAAAAGTCAAGACTGGGCACCATGTGGTGTAATGGTTAGTGAGCTAGATTTGCTGACCATTGTTAGTGGGTTTGATTCTGATTGGGCGCCCCATACTTCTGGCCTTGTGCCACATATAAGCTAAGCTTAGTAAATAACTATAAAAGACAAGACATAACAAATATAAATTTTTAAAAAAATAGAGATATATTGAAGAGCCTGTAAATGACAGTTATTGTCATAGGAAATGGACTCTGACCAAAGTTCAAAACATGCCCTGTTGGCAGGGCTTAGAATAAGTTGACTGTAAATGCAGAGGGATAATACTCAGGTAATTTCATGTCAAATCATCCAGGCCATGTCATCCAACCCCTTCAATTTTTCTGAAATTTTGTCAAGTCTAGTCTATGTTAAAGTTAGACAATCCCCAAAATTTGAGCTTCCAATTCCAAGAATTGGTAAAGTATGTTGATTTTTAGCTGTCCAAATCTGAGGGTGAGGTACGAAAAATGGTGACTTTTGGTAATCTATTTTTTTCTGTAAAATGAGTTCTAGAGCTTCCCTACTCCTAAAAATTGGTTTATAAAAGCATTTTCACCCAAGGAATTCGAAAATGCTATCATAAAAGTCTGAAAGTTAACCAATTTTACGTTATTGATGATTTTTTTGATTTTTTCAATGTGGCACTGCATATATGACCCCTTTTTTTCTATTATTATTTCACATATATTGAACATTATTTGTACTATAAAGTACTATAACAGAAGCTACATTTTGTTAAAATTTGTTAAAATTTTGCACTTCAATTTTTCTGAGATTTTGTCCAGGTGTGGACTATGTTACAGTTAGCCAATTTCAAAAATGGTGGAATTATGTTGATTTTTTAGCTCTCCAAATTTGGGTGGTAGTTTTGTAATCTATTTTTGTCTGTAAAATGAGTTCTAGAACTTCCCTGCTCCTAAAAATTGGTTTATAAAAGCATTGTAGCCCAAGGAATCCCAAAAATGCTATAAAAAAGTCTTAAAGTTAACCAATTTTAAGTTATTGATGATTTGATTTGAAAGATTTTAACTGATGTTGTAGACTTTATATGACTCAGTAAATTCAATTGATGGAGTTGACTCAACCCACCCTGAGTGAATGCTGCCACAAGACAAAAGAAGACTTTATCTAGGTCTATGTTGACATCACTTTCAGTAGATGAGATATTATAACCAAGGTATCATCATCATTATGAAGTTCTGGAACATGAAAGGAACATCACTATTGATTTCCTTTAAAAATGACACAATTGTAAACAGTGCTTTTTATTACCAATCCTGAGGCAAAATTCATCTTATTTAGTAAATGACTGTTGTAGTTTATATTTACACAATATCTGACAATTGATTTTTTTACTTGAAAAATTCTGTATATTTCTTTTGATATTTATAGCTCATAACAATTATTAATGAAATAAAATAAAGGTCCGGTTTAGCTCAGTCAGTAGAGCATCCAATAAGGAACCACAAGGTTTCTGCTCCAATACCGGCCCTCGCCAACTCAACATATGAGTAGCACAGGGATCTGTACAGCAAAGTGAGAAGTTGATGGTAGAAGTGGCACTCCACCTCAGATGTCAAAACAATTTCCTTGGTCTAGTGCTAGTGAAAAGGGGATAGACTCCCTTGCTGTCTGGCTGATACCAATTTTAGGCCACCCTGACGAATTTACTTTACTTTTTAAATTTCTGTTGATATTGTTGTAAAGTAAAGTCGTCAGGGTGGCCTAAAGTCAGTATCAGCCAATCAGCGAGGGAGTCTATCCCCTTTTCACTTGTGCTAGACCAAGGAGATTATTTTAGCGTCTGAGGTGGAGCGCCACACCTACCATCAGCTCCTTACTTTACCGCACAGATCCCTGTGCTACTCATACATGGAGTTGGTGAGGACCAGTATCGAACTAGGAACCTTGTGGTTTCTAGCCGAACGCTCTACCGACTGAGCTAACCCGGCCCCGATATTGTTGTACATAACAATTATTAATGAAATAGAATAGAATAAAATTAAATGGACTGTAAAAAAAAGGTAATTTATGAGGAAGTGTGTCCCGGTCTCCTGCCTCAAGAATTGCTGCCCGGTGACTATTAAAATAACAACCTAGCTCAGTCTATTAAAAACTATCCATCTATCTATCTATCTCAATTTGTTCATATTTATCTATATTACTTTAAACACTAAGATTTTTCTTATTCATGTTTGTTTAATGTCTTGTTTTTAGTTTAAATAAACAAGAATTACGACAAAAAAAGAAGCGACCACCCCCCAAAATACATTTACTTGTCAAAAATATCTATCTCCATTTGTTCATATCTATCTATATATTATTTTGTTTGTTTATCTATCTATCTATCTCAGTCTATTCAAAACTATATATCAATTCTTCATATCTAAACATTAACAAGAATTACGACAAATTACGATAAATAAACAAGAATTATGACAAGCTGGGTTGTTATTTTGATAGTCACCGGTAGCGGTTTTTGAGGCGGGAGACCGGGACGCACTTCCTCATAAATTACAAAAAAAAATGTCTAACCTTCTGTTTCTTTCTTTTTGAATCTTTTAATTTTCTTCTTGAAAACTTTGGTAAGATAATCAGCAAATTTATTGTTTTCTCCTAAAGAACTGAAAAATGTAGAATGGATGGATTTTTCACGTTCCTGGAGTCTTTCAAGTTCTTTTTTTTTCGATTCAATCTTTATATGACATTCCTCTATCTAAAAAGAAAGAAGAAAAATAAATTGTTATGAGTTTAACTGAAACATTCTTATAGGGTAGGGACTGGCAAAAAAAATCAGCTTCTACGAGTTTTAAAAGCGATTTAAAAATATTTATTATTTAAGGTCAAACTTTGTCTAAATCGATAAGTAGTAACATAATGACCATCATTAAAAAAAGAAAAATATCATTACATATGCAGTTTATTTTTAATACATTTATAGGGATTTGTTTTGGTCAATTTCGCGATCCGCCATTCTGTCTCTTTTTCAAGGGTTTTAAGCGCTTGTTTACAATTTTAATATAACATTCCCGATCGCAAAAAAAAATTACCAAAAATCAGGTAATTATCCGTTTTTAATGAAATTTTCAGTATTGATTTATCAATTAATGAATTTTATAATGCATCAGTTATTTTATTTCAAAACTTTAATTTAGTATTTTATCTATGAAAAATTAATATATAAAATTCATTTAAAATAAAAATATTCGGATTTTAAGTTTAAAATGTTATATTTTTAGATTCTAGAAATAAATATCTATTTAATGCAAACCTTATTTTAGTCAATCAAAGAATACTTTTTGAAGAAAAACTCGATTGAAAATGTACCCCCCCTTTTTAAGCAGAAAAAATATCAATGTATAATTTTTTCTTTTATAAGATAATAGCCAATTAAATAATTAACTAAATGAGTAAAAAAAAATCTCCAAAAAATTAATTATTTATTATTTTTTTATATTTAATTTTTCGATTTTCGGTACTTATTTTCTCATAGAAAAGCCACCATAAAATTTTTTTTTGTTTTTATTCATAACTTCGATCTTTTATCTCTTTATTTATACTGTAATTAGTACAGTATAAGACCAACTTGAAAAAAATGTTACGCTCCCAACATAAGGGGGGTCAAAATTAAGCGACCTGAAAAAAATGAGAAAGTTTTGAAATACAATAAGTAATGCATTATAAAGATCATTCATCGGTAAATAAACACTGAAAATTTCATTAAAATCCGATAATTAACTGATTTTTGGTAAATTATTTTCTGTAGGGGGGTGCTAAAGTCATTTTGTCAAAAACGCATTTTAGGCTCATTTTGCCAGTCCCTATATAAGGGTGTATCAAAGTGAAAAGTGTATAGACTCCCTCACTGTCTGGCTGATTCTGACAAAAGACCACTCTGCGAACTTTACTTTTTATAGACCTTTACTCAAAACTAATTTCATTTACTCATCTAAAGAATATCTATGGCTCAATTATATTATCAATAGCATTATATATATATGTATATAAGTTAAGAGAAAGGAAATGAATCTGACGGTATAAGTATAGATAAAAGGATATGAAAACACACAATATGCTGTTAAAGTGAAAACATTTTATAACATATTCATAGCTAATATTGAGCAATATTTCTATTTATAAAAATCATCTTCAGATATATATCACGGATCTTTGCCAATCCACGAAGCAAACAAATTTACTTCTGGATTAATATTTATATATATATATATGTATATATAAAAAGAGAGGAAAGTAGCTGCCGCAGAAAAGAGAGCCAAAAGGAAGGAGAGACAACAACAACTCCAGCAAGCATCACTGTTTGTTTGCAGTCACTGCACCAGAGATTGCCATTCAAAAATTGGTCTATTCAGCCACTCATGCAGTTGCAGATAAAAGAAAATTTAAAAAGAAAAAGTGGACACTACACCATCATCTCTTAGGGAGAGACGGGGGGGGGCGATGGATAATGAATTAAAACTTGTACTTTGTATAGCCAGCATTTATCTAACTATGCTTATCACTGGTCTTGGTTGAAGCTATCTAGACCCAAAGAGTAGCATAAGTGTTTTACAATGTTTTGTGGGGTGCAGCAGTATCCATGTGTAGTTCCCATCTAACTTATTCTCCAAACAATTTTTTAACTGGATTTGAAAACGGACTTCTGGGAGACTTGTAAAAGCTGCAACTACTGAGGAAATACACGCAAACCTAGAGATAAGCGCTCATATACTTTTATGTACAGCATCTTGGATGAAATATTTTTCATTTTCTAATATAGGTATTTCCTTTCTGTAGAATAATATACTAATATTTTTTATGTCCAGCATCTTGGATAAAATATCTTTTTATTTTTTAATGTAGGTATTTCCTCTCTGTAGAATAATCATACTAATATTTTTATGTTTTTGGATAAAATTTTTTTATTTTTCCAGTAAGCATCTTGGAAAGTAGGTAAGAATAATCATACTAAGTCCAAGCTAAGATATTTCCTCTCTGTAGAATAATCATAAAGTCATCGGGGCAGCCTAAAGTCGGTATCAGCCAATCAGCGAGGGAGTCTATCCCCTTTTCACTAGCGCTAGACCAAGGAGATTGTTTTTGGCACCTGAGGTGGAGCGCCACACCTACCATCAGCTCCTTACTTTACTGCACAGGTCCCTGTGCTACTCATACGCTGAGTTGGCGAGGATCGGAATCGAACTAGGAACCATGTGGTTTCTAGCCGAATGCTCTACCGACTGAGCTAACCCGGCCCTGCTATAAGGCCCTGGAATGGCCCTTAAAAACTTAACAATCAGAGGCAAAAACAAGAAGTGAATAGAAACATTCAACAACAAATACTTACTAAATAATCATACTAAGTTCCAATTGCTGTTGAATTGGTAAGACAAGGCAACAAGTAGCTGTAACTCAATACAGATCTAACATTGTTGCAATCCTACTGCAGAATGACAGAGTATTTATGAAGCCTCATAACATCATAGAAACCAAGCAGCCAATCAGGATTCAAGGAATGGAATCACCCAAATACATGAATGGACTATTCTTGAGTCCTATAAGTACCAGCTATCTTGGGCACTAGTTCAGCTGTGCTTAGCCAGTTGCTGTTGTCCAAACCAACAGTATACTGACTGAATGACTTCAATAATCTCCTTCTATTTTTTTTCTTCTTTCAACTTTCAACACAGACACACAGTTCTCACTGGTCAAACAAGTGCAAAAAATAAACCTTCTGAGAGATAAGCATCTATACAACAGACTCTTCTCATTCAATAGAATTCTTTTGGCTTACGTATTTCAGCTGCACCTTTCACAATGACAAAGACCCGCTCTAATACATTTAAATATATATATATTTCTAATATTTTTAGAAAACAAAATTTTAACAAAGTAAACATACACTCTCAAACATCTTTGTTCCTGTTTATTTTACTCATGTTATTTCATGTCCAGTCAAGTGGTGCAGCCATACAATAGTGCTGACATGACTATGTTTCATTTTATCAGAGGGATTAGATTTCCATATGGTCAATAACCTGTCAACAGCACCCCAAGCCTTTCCTATGCATATCTTGGTAATGCTTTCAGTAGATGAGATATCATTACCTAGGTATATGGTTAGTTGATTAGTTGGTAGGATTTTACAGAATGGGTTATTTTATGCTGAAGACATTTTGGTTGGTTGGTTTATTAATTTTAACGGCATATCAACCCATCCAGGGTTATATCATGCCTAGCGGTTGAGGTGTTATACATATTGTGTATTCATATATATACTTTTAGTAATTGGTTTTAACAATGTGTTAGCATTATTGGGAATTATATTGTATGGCATTGATTTGTTTCATGTCTATATTCTATGGTATAATTTTATTTCCCTTAAAAAGGAGAAAATATCCCCAATATTAACATTTTCAAATAGATCCTTCATATTGTTTGCTTTAAAATAATGTTTTCTGATGTGAGCAAAAAATCTGCATTCCATCAATAAGTGTTTGACTGTCAGGGGTGTTTGACATGTTTCACATTGTGGTTGTTGTTCTTGTTTGAGTATAAGACATTTTGTTTTATTCATTAATATTGGGTATTAATTTTTTTTTAAACTCAATTTTTTTAGACACATTCTTTAAAACTCATTTTTTATCTATTTAACCCATAGATGGAATCCTAACAAGCACTACTACTCAGGGTCAGAGTGAACCTTGGAGCAATGGCAATGAAGGGGTACTCCACACTCCCTAGAGCTCCCGAATTGAAACTTCACCACAGGCTGCAGTTTAGTGTCATACCCAGGAAACTAAGACCCTCAGTCACTACCTTCTAGCACATATATAATAAAAAGGGTAGGAGGTTTGCCAGAAGGGCAGTAGGTAATTTATGAGGAAGTGCGTCCCGGTCTCCTGCCTCAAAAATTGCTACCTGGTGACTATTAAAATAACGACCCATCTCAGTCTATTTAAAACTATCCATCTTCTATCTATCTATCTCAATTTGTTCATATTTATCTATATTACTTTAAATACTAAGATTTTTTTTTTATTCATGCTTGTTTAATGTCTTGTTTTTAGTTTAAATAAACAAGAATTACGACAAAAAAAGAAGCGACCCCCCCCCACAAATACATTTACTTGTCGAAAATATCTATCTACCTCCATTTGTTCATATCTATCTATATTATTTTGTTTGTTTATCTATCTATCTATCTCAGTCTATTCCAAACTATATATCCATCTTCATATGTAAACAAGAATTACGACAAATTACGATAAATAAACAAGAATTACAACGAGCTGGGGTTGTTATTTTGATAGCAATTTTTGAGGCAGGAGACCAGGACGCACTTCCTCATAAATTACCGGGCAGTAGGGTTGGGACAATCATATAGGTGCTAAGGCTTGACATGAACAGCTGATTGATTAGAGGGGTCCTCTCTGACTGCCTGTCTAAGTAAGGAGTGCTGTAAGTCATGGACTACTCAGCCACCAGGATTCCGCTCTTAAGCATCATGTGTTGCTGCCCATGGCCAACAGGCAGCTGCATTGGGGGTGGGGGTCCTCTCTGCAGAGGTGCAGTTGATGTTTTCTACTGCCCCAGCCAACAGGGCAGCCAGTCTATGTGAAATGGTCAATTAATTTCAGAGCCATTTAAACAGTAATTATTTAAACGGTGCTAATTTCTTGATGCAGCTGAGCATGTGTTGTTGTATAATTCATAGATTAATAATTAGATAAGTAATTTATTAAATTTATAAACTGTTCAACTCAATGTTAACGTTACTTTAGGGTTATATGTGGTTTCGAAGGGTGTGATAGGTCGGGGCCGATGAAATTGAACAGCCTTTCGTTCACCTCGGGCTACATGCGGATCTTAATTCATTACGCGCTTTGGTCGGGTCGGTTAGTGAGGTCATCATTTTATATCGACTCCAGGTGTCCTGGAAAATTATCCACTTGTTGTCATTTAACTCTGCCTGTATTACTGGGTGCTCATGTTTTATGCGTTGTGTGTTTGTTTGGGGAGCGGTCTGTTGCTCAGTTGGTATGAAACGCGACATGAAGTGCGTCATTTGCCCCTGCATGGCAAGCTGTTATTGTAACTGGATAATAAGGCTCATTGGGTCGAGTGCAGCTTGTTGGTTTGGTGTGGCTTCATTGGAGTTGTTAGCCTGGGTGGTGTTTTTATTTGCGTTAGACATTTTAAAAAATTTTTTTTTATGTTAGAAGAAACGCTGTAAACATCAATGGCAAAGAAGAAAAAAAATAATGGGTACCTACGATAGGGTTTTGTATCCTTTTCTTTTTCTATTCTATTCTAAATTTCTCGTGGTGATCAAAATCCCACTTCTGACACCATGTTAAGGTTATGTTAAGGTTATGTGTGGTTTCGAAGGGTGTGATAGGTCCTGGAAGGATTTAATAATGAAGAGCTTGTTATATGTGTTTTTATTCAGGCGAAGCCAATGAATAGAGAATGCTCTCTCTCTCTCTCTCTCTCTCTCTCTCTCTCTCTCTCTCTCTCTCTCTCTCTCTCTCCTTCTCTATGTGAGTGGAGGAGGGGAGATAACTCAATACAATATAAACACTCAAATGCAAACATCACTTACCCTACGGGTCATGTCAATCTTTTCTTCAACACGCTCCACAACTTTTGCCGCAATTACATTTTCATGTTTTTCAAATTCTTTTAATAATACAAGCTCTTCAAATCCTGTTACTTGTCTAAAATGGAAGCAAAGAAGTTAAACAATTTACAGTGTAAGAGGCCACTATGAATCTTACACACAACTAATAACAATATTAATTTGTGTCCATCTCCTGTTAGTTTTTAATAATGAACTCAAAGACATAGTTCAATTTTGACGTCTTTATTTCCCCAAGACCCAACGTTTTCTGCTCATGTAAAAGGACTCAGAGAGATGCATTATTCATGTCTGGCTACATCAATTACTTAAGTTCAACTCAATAAACTACTAAACTTTTCCCACAGATTTTCTACAATCATGTGACACCAATGGAATTCAACACTATAGGTGAATAAAGGGTTAAAAGCTGTCTGTCAAAATCTATGGTTATTTCTATGACTCTTCTAATGAATTACAGTTAACTTTTAAATTCAAATATTACACTACATTAAAAATGAATAGGCTACACAATTCATTATGTAAACATACAATGAATGCCATTCTCTAATATCGAGGCATAAAATAAGCCTTGATAGGTTGACATGCCACTATAGGTAAATAGGGTCAGAAGCTACCAGTCAAATTTATGTTTTTTATCCATGACTCTTCTAATTACCAGTTAACTTTTAAATTTAAATATTTTTACACTACATTACAAATGAATAGGCTACATATTCATTATGTAACAATAGATTTTATCAATTATGAAACAATAATTGCATCAGTATATCCAGTGGCAGCTCTAGACTACAGAAAGGAGTGCGGCTGCAGTATTAGGATTTTACTAATCAATTTTGTGAGAGATTCAAAAATTATTTGCACTCTTGTTTATGGAAGCTGAGCTTATCGCAGATGATTTGATAGATAGTGTAGAATAATCAAGCTAAGATCCAATTACCGTTGAATTGATAAGACATGGCAATAAGTAGTCGTAACTGAATACGATCCTATTTTGCTGCAATTCTACTGCAGAATGACAGGGTATTTATGAAACTCCACAACATCATAGAAACCAAGCAGCCAATCAGAACTCAAGCAATGGAATCACCCAAATACATGAATGGACTATTCTTGATTCTCATAAATAACAACTGTCTTGGACACTACTTCAGTTGTGCTTAGCCAGTTGCTGTTGTTCAAACCAACAGTAGACTGACTTCAATAGATAGAACCATGATAATCTGCAGAGAACAAGCTAGCTCATCAATGATAACTTGCTAGTTCACCATTACCATCTCTCAAGCTTTTCATCAGTGGCGGAGGTTGACGGGACACATCAGCGTAAGTTGGAAAAATATGAAGATCTACGAGAACAATGCGTCAAAAATGGATGGATGTTAGATATATTTGCCATTTTTTGCGACCGACCACCTAAGTTTGGAAAGTTAAAAATTGACATAATTCCACCAATTTTTTTAATTGGAACCTCAAATAGTCCACACCTGGACAAAATTTCAGAAAAATTGAAGTGAGAAATTTTAACAAATTTTAACAAAATGTTGTAGCTTCGCTTTTGAGCAAACACCAAACTATCTTTTTAGTACAAATAATGTTCAATAGATATGAAATAATAATAGAAAAAAATCTTTGTCATAGATGCAGTGCCACATCAGAATATTGATCTTGCTATGAAAAATTTTTAAAAAATCATCAATAACTTAAAATTGGTTAAATTTCAGACTTTTTCTATAGCATTTTTGGATTCCTCAGGCAAACATGCTTTTATAAACCAATTTTTAGGCATAGGGAAGCTCTAGAACTCATTTTACAGACAAAAATAAATTACAAAAAGTCGCCATTTTGCGCGATCCCCTCAAATTTGGTGAGCTAAAAATCAACATAACTCCGCCAATTTTTGGAATTGGAAACTCAAATTTTGGGGATTGTCTAACTTTAACATAGTCCACACCTGTACAAAATTTCAGAAAAATTGAAGGGGGGTGGGTGCCATGGCTTGGATGATTTGACATGGAATTACCCATATACAATATAGATACCAATTGTGTTAAAAGAAAGAATGCAATGTTCCAACAGCTAGAACTATGCATGTATTGTTCCATGAGCAAGCAGTATGTGAAAGGGGTATAGGTACAAAATAACTAAAGGCTTACCCGATAAAAGAAGGTAAAATCTAGCCATGTGGCTTTATAATTCTCTGGTAGGGTCAGAGACGTCGTCTCTACTGTTCAAAAAATAGAGGCAAAAATATGTTGACAATGGGTTTCTGGGACTGTTATGTGACACACTATTAGGCACCTACTGGATACACAAAATATCTAACAGGAGATAATTATTTACTGTATCCCTAGACAATTATTTTTGAACCAAGAAAAAGAAATGTAAAAACAAACCTCAATTCAGCATATTTGAGAAAAACATCCAGTTCAAACTTTTCATGACGTAACAATTTTAATTTGGCGTCAAAGTTTTCCTTTAAAGATTCAATTTTTTCCAAAAGTTTATCTCGGTTGTACTGACGTCTGCATAAAACAAATGAAATAAGTTCATGTTTAGAGTTATGATTAAACAGTTGGTTATGAAATAAAAAAGGGGCTTGAAAGTGATTTTCTGTATATTTAGGGTTAGGGTTAGTAGTTATTATTATAACCTTATAATATGCTTTTTATTGTAGGCCACATACTATAAGAGAGATATGCTTTCGTAGGCCTCATTCAAAAGGTAAGCTACATACTATAATAGAGACATCATTTCGTAGGCCACATTCAAAAGGTAAGCCACATACTATAAGAGAGACATCATTTCGTAAGCCACATACTATAAGAGAGACATCATTTCGTAGGCCACATTCAAAATGTAGGCCACATACTATAAGAGAGACATGATTTCGTAGGCCACATTCAAAAGGTAGGCCACATACTATAAGAGACACATGATTTTGTAGGCCACATTCAAAAGGTAGGCCACATACTATAAGAGAGACATGATTTCGTAGGCCACATTCAAAATGTAGGCCACATACTGTAAGAGAGACAGGATTTCGTAGGCCACATTCAAAAGGTAGGCCACATACTATAAGAGAGATATGATTTCGTAGGCCACATTCAAAAGGTAGGCCACATACTATAAGAGACATCATTTCGTAGGCCACATTCAAAAGGTAAGCCACATACTATAATAGAGACATCATTTCGTAGGCCACATTCAAAAGGTAGGCCACATTCACTATAAGAGAGACATGATTTTGTAGGCCACATTCAAAAGGTAGGCCACATACTCGTAGGCCACATTCAAAAGGTAGCCACATACTATAAGAGAGACATGATTTCATAGGCCACATTCAAAAGAAAAGGTAGGCACATACTATAAGAGAGACATGATTTTGTAGGCCACATTCAAAAGGTAGGCCACATACTATAAGAGAGACATGATTTTGTAGGCCACATTCAAAAGGTAGGCTACATACTGTAAGAGAGACATCATTTCATTGGCCACATTCAAGAGGTAGGCCACATACTATAATGGTACCATATATTCTTACCTGATTTCTTCTTCTTCTTCCAAAGCATTTTGTAAGGGAGAATTTTCAACATCAGCAATGGCAGTTTCCACTAAAGTACCTTGAATAGCAGATTGTTCCGCCTTAAAAGGGATGTTGATGGTGGACAAGCTCCTAACAAAAGAGATTGACCCAACACTTCCTCTCTGTAAGTGAAATAATAATCCATTACAACTTGATTAGAAAACATTTTAAAATTCAACATCTATCAATAATGGAGATTCGCTTCCGGTTTTTGTCTGTAACAAAAACTACGTCACTGCTCATGTCACATTACCCAAAATCATCATAACATAGAATAAATACACTCAAAATTTGAACATGTAACATTAGACAGTCCTCATTGTTTCTTAAAACAAGTTTTAATAGATACATCCCCAGTATCATATATTTATATATAGTTTGTTTTATTTTAATAGATATTCAAAGTTAATAGAACTTAGTTTCGATTTCAAATTGTTTTATTTTCTTTTTTTACTCCTTTAATAAATTTTTGATTTCATGATTTATGTTTCAAACTCTCCGACATTTAATTTTTAACTTCACCTCCTCAAGCAATATCTTTCAAAAATTTATTTTTACATCGCCCGGAGGGTTTTTTTATTTTGCTAGTCTGATTAAAGATATTCTGCATTTGATCCCAAAAACCCATTTATGTCATTTAATTGTTAAATTTGACCTCACGTGACATCATAACTAATGGAAATGTCAAAAAACAAAAGTTTTCAAATGTTTAATATATTGAATATAATACTTTCATCTAATAAAATTGTATCGAATATATAGGGGAAATCTCAACTGGTAAACGTCATCAGGGCAAACCCAAATTGAGGTTTAAGGACTGCCTCAAGGACACTCTGAAGAATTCTGCTATTGCTATGGAGGACTGGGAGAAGCTAGCTTTTTATAGACCTGGCTGGAGAGCCATTATCTACTGGTCTGTGAAAGAATTTGAGCCCAACCGAATTGAACATCAAAAATTGAAGTGGGCTATTAGAAAGGGTGATTTTCAGTCCATCAACATTCAAAGTGAAGAAGTTACAACATGTAGAAGAGTATGTCTCTCCAAGGCTGGCCTGGTGAGTTATCTGAGAAAAACAAGGATACAGTGTCAAATGCTACTGGCATTCAAGTATGAAAAAAAAAAGAAAGAAAGAACGAACAGGAAATTGTTTTATTCGTGCATGAGTTGACAGCCAACAATATCTATCAATAATGGAGATTCAGTCTGTATTTGTCTGTAACCAAAACTATATCACTGCGTATGTCACAATTACCAAAATCATCAATACATAGAATAAAGAACAATTAATATTAATAAAATAAAAAGCTTTTCCTCATAATTCAATGTTTGAATCCTTTCCATTATAATAAATGAACTATATATTATTTAAATAAATAAACTATGAAATTGATTGAAAAATTGTATTACTTTATATTGAAAAAAGTTATCTGCGAAATTTGTAATCATTTTTTAAAATTACTTTTACTTTCGCCCTTTATTCAGCAACAAGTAGTTAACTAAAAGTTTACAAATAAATAAGTTCCTCAACTTCTTAAACAACAGATGATTACAATATCGCCGTGGGATAAGTACTATAAAAAATCACCTAGTACTTTCAATACTTTCAACTTTCAATAACTCTGAAGATGGAATTTTACTTCCGAAAATATTTAGTTTTGAATATAAAAACAGAAGTTAAATAAATTCAACGCATATTGCATTGTAAATTGCCTTCAAAATCTTTATATTACACATACACACAATGCTTCAAAGATACTATAAAGAAACAAACTTTATTTCACTATGCTGAGCAAGGCTATATTTATAGTAAAAATTAAAAGAATTTCAAACAATTTCCACACGCGGGAGCAGCCGAGCCAAGTTAACATCACGGAATTAGCCGATTTAACATCACAGAAAAATTTTTTCAAATATACGGCGTTCCTCAACTTCTTAAACAACAGATGATTACAATATCGTTGTGGGATAAGTACTATAAAAAAACACCTAGTACTTTCAATAACTCTGAAGATGGAATTTTACTTCCGAAAATATTTAGTTTTGAAAAAAAACAGAAGTTAAATAAATTCAACACATATTACATTGTAAATTGCCTTCAAAATCTTTATATTATAAATATTTATTATTTTGTGTAAAATTTTTGTGTAAAATATACAAAATGATTATATAATTAATGATTAATAGATGCACACATAAGAGCAATATGGTTAGGACAATCATATAGGTGCTAGGGGTTGACGTGACCAACGAATTGATCAGAGACCCTCAGCCACCGCCTTCTAGCATGGGTTGGGGGGGGGATTTGCCATAAGAGCAATATGGTCGGGACAGTCATATAGATTCAGATTGATAAGTCAAGTCTAAATATGTTGAATATCAAAAAAGAATCATCAGTAAAATGAAGCCACAATGAACTTACTTTTGGATAATCAAGAACCTGGGAATCTTTGTTTTCTGATCCCAAAATCAGTGTCCCTCCTTTTCGCATCAATTCTTTCTTGAATGTTATCAATTGTTGTGAAGTATATTCAAATTGTCTAAAAAATAAAAAATAAAACCAATTCAATAAAATTAAAAACAGAGATTAAAGTAAATCAATAAAAACTTTTCCTGGTTTTATAAACAAAATCTAAAAATAACTCTGAATCTTTGAGATGAGGCTTAATAATTAGCATTATTTGTATTATTCAGACTATTGTCCTCATCTTCATTCGGATCTGTACAACGTTTAGGCCGATGTGCCTTCCGGCCTTCTTCAGGTATTTCTTGTCAGACTTGGGAACCTTCTTCAGCTTGGGAACCATCTTGGACTCAGGAAGGTTCCCGAGTTTGAAAAGAAGGTTTCTGAGTTTGAAAAGAAGATTCCCGAGTCCAAGATGATTCCCGAGTCCGAGAAGGTTCCCAAGTCCGACAAGAAATACCTGAAGAAGGCTGGAGGGCACATTGGCCAAAACGTTGTACAGATAACAATGAAGATGAGGATAATAGTCCAAATAATACTAATTCATTCTTTTATTATGATGGTGTCAAAAAGTAATGCCATTTTGTTTAGGACAGGTATAATTACCAACACAGGAACCTGTATAATACATCAAAATTAAACTGGTCCTCTGTGGATCACATCCCTGCTTCTCCACATAATCATCGTTTCTCTCAATAGCAATGTTCCACCTTCAAATGAGAGCACATATCCCTGCCCTGTAAAATTCTGTTGACTGTTCTTTGAGCCATTTATTCACTACAGATTTCATTTACCATTTGGTAATATCATCAACTTTTAATCTCTTGCACAATTCCCAGTGGATCACCTTTCTTACTCAGTCATGTCAGTTTTGTATTCTTTTTGTGCTAGTTTGCTGCATTTGCACATGCTAGTCGTGCAGAGGGGTTGGTAAATATGTATAACATGTGTCTGCATGGGCAAATTTTATTCTCTTGCACAATTCCCAGTGGATCACCTTTCCCAACCAGTCATGTCTAGTCTTGTATTCCTTTTGAGCTAGTTTGCTGTATTTGCTTATTATGTGATAAACTATTTCATCTCTGGGTAATTCCATGTTAGATCATCCAGAAAAAGTAAAATTGTCACCACCCCTTCAATCTTTCTGAAATGGACCATATTAAAGTTAGACAATCCCCCAAATCTGAGCTTCCAATTCCAAAAATTGATGGATTTATGTCGATTTTAGCTCTCCAAATTTGAGGGGTTTGCTAAAATTGCAACTTTTTGTAATCAATTTTTGTCTTTGTTCTAGAGCTTCCCTACCCCTAAAAATTGATTTATAAAAGTATTTTAGCCCAAGGAATCCAAAAATGCTATCAAAAAAGTCTTAAAGTTAACCAGTTTAGATTATTAATGATTTCTGATTTTTTCACAGCAAGATTAATATCCTAATGTGGCCCTGCATCTAAAAATTTTTTTCTATTATTATTTGGAAGCTCAAATTTTGGGATTCTTTAACTTTAACATAGTCCAAATTTGGGGATTGTCTAACTTGGGGGATTGTCTAACTTTAACATAGTCCAAATTTGGGGGATTGTCTAACTCTAACATAGTCCAAATTTGGGGGATTGTCTAACTCGTCCAAATTTGGGGATTGTCTAACTCTAACATAGTCCAAATTTTGGGGATTGTCTAACTCTAACATAGTCCAAATTTTGGGGATTGTCTAACTTTAACATAGTCCAAATTTTGGGGATTGTCTAACTTTAACATAGTCCACACTGGTACAACATTTCAAAAAGATTGAAGGGGGTGGGTGATATGTCCTGGATGATTTGACATGGAATTACCCGTCTATCATCACATAAACTACATTTGCTATTCTCCTGTGTATTATCAATGTCCACTTTAACATAATTAGAATTTATTGCATTATTTTGTGCTTCTATGAATAGAGATTGAATTATGATTCTACTCCTTGTGAGTATTTTGCACCAGTTCTTCTACTTGTTATTATTTCAACGAGTATTAATACTTTATTTTGGGAAAGTATTTGTCCTGCTTGACCTTCGTCCATCCACTTTGCAGAATTCCATTGGTTGTTGTATACATTCTTTTTTTTATGTCAAGTTCATAATAAAACCGACGCAAGGAGAATGGTAAACCAGTTTTCAGAAAGTCCAGAAAGG
This sequence comes from Doryteuthis pealeii, assembly GCA_023376005.1. Lineage (NCBI taxonomy): Eukaryota > Metazoa > Mollusca > Cephalopoda > Myopsida > Loliginidae > Doryteuthis > Doryteuthis pealeii. Next base: position 90,796,320 of record CM042158.1, on the reverse strand, counting down.
AACAAGTCTGTATATCCTGATTACACATAGGTCACACAAGAATTACACACTCCTTTACACTCAAACAAGAAGAACAAACACAGTGTATAGCATGTCAAACACTTTACATTTTCTCATAGAATGCAGAGATTCATCTCTCATTAAATATACTAGCAGATATATGCACCCTCCGGGTGCAAGTTTTTAAGTTTAATGTAATAAAATATTATATTAAATTAGAAAGGATAATGAAACTAAATAAGAATACTGATAAAAAGATTTGAAAGAGGAGTATAATAAAGATTGAAACAGAGGGAGTATAATAAAAAAAGAACAACTGAAACTTACTCTTCCATCACTCTCGTCTTCATTGTTATTTTTTTAATTTAAGTATTTAGTTAAAAGAGGAAGTAAAGAATAAAATGACAGTTATTTTTCTAGTTAATGGATTTCATTTAAGATTCATTGAAGAGATTTTCATTATATTCATTAGAATAAAACCAAACAGTTAGAAATCAATAATACTAAGCACATATTTATTAAATTTGATTTTTTAATATTAATATGCAAATTAGCCTTCCCGTTCACACTGTAAACCGCTATTTTGTTGTATATATAAATATAATTGCATGTAGTCAGTATGTAGACGTAGTTAACAGTATTAATAATGTAAATCAATTTTATTAATAATTGAGGTTTAAATAAAAATACAATCATGGAAAATGTGATGTCAATAGCTAAGGGAATAGTGATATGAGTAGTAATATAGTTTCGGTTACAGACAGAAAAGCACACAATCTCCATTATAATAAGATATATATATATATGAGAGGTATCCAAAACTTGGTAGTAAGGGATGATTCTATATGTGATTTCTAAGATACACTGTATTATTATTGTATGATCCAGTATGTATAAATACAGTGAATCTTTAAATCACTAAAAAGAGCTCAATGTATAATAAACTTTTTAGATTATATACAGAGCAATATTTATCTTAGAAAGGAAGAAAAAACTCAACACTGTAATTCCATAATAAATTTATTTCAACCAAAATTGGGGCCTTTATAAATCTAAGTTGATTTAATATAGCTCCCCAAAATTTTGTCTCATCAGATGGTAGATCAAGATAATTTGAATTGCATGACTGAAAAATAGGAATTCGTGGATAAGTTCACTAAAGTTCAGGTCCTGAGTACTTTCGGCACTTCAAAGTGCCATCATCAGGGGTGATGTGTTCCAGTTTTTTTTTTTTAATTATATTTATGTGGAGGCTGGAAGGAGAAGAATTGATGAGAAAGGTGTTATAGGCATTTTAAAATGGTGATGACACTTCGAAGTGCCGAAAGTACTCGGGACCTGAACTTTGGTGGACTTATCCACGAATTCCACCCAAATATTAAAAAGTTGGCCAGAAAACTCAAAAAGATCACAAATGAAATTGTTAAACAAGAGATGTGTCTTTTGTTTAATTCTACATGTATAAATGAAAGTGTAGGGGATTATCTTCCTTTTGCCGGAAGAGTTATCTTCTCGCTGCGTTGCTGTTTGTTCCCACTAGGGGACCTCTGGTAGTTAAGCGCGTTCATTCAAACGCTGCTTCATCTTTTAGCTGGATGCTTCTCAACGAACTGCTTTGGGCTAGAGCTATCTACCCCCTTCTCGGTGGGGCTTTTGCCCCACCCCCACTTACATTACTGTAAGTCTTTTAACAGCATGGACTATCCTTTAGTTCCATGTCTGTAACATTTATATTTTACGTACATTTGGGTATCTTGTTTATACCTAAATATTGTATATGTATTTACATGTTCTATTCTCCTGTACATTATGTATCTTATCATTTCCATGTGCTGTTATATATATTAAATGTTTTGTCTCACAACGTTTCGGAATTGTATGTTCATTAATTAACTTTGAATCTTACAAAAGAATGCTGCCAAACACACACACATATATATATATATATATATATATATATATATATATATAATATATATATATATGAGTAAGAAAAGGTGGAATGAAAACATCACACAATGCTGTTAAAGAAGAAAACAATTTATAATATAATCATAGCTGATACTGATCAATATTTCGATTTTACAAAAATCATCATCAGAGCTCATTCACTCCCGTAGTTGTTTGGGTCGGAGAGGAAAGTCAAATGAGTTTACAAAACAAAAAACCTTAATACTGCAAAAAAACGAAAGACGTTACAATATTCACCAACGTGGGCATTCAGCTATGATTATATTATAAATTGTTTTCTTCTTTAACAGCATTGTGTGATGTTTTCATTCCACCTTTTCTTACTCATATTGTCGGATTCATTTCCTTTCTTTTAACTTATATATATATATATATATATATACTAGCAAATATATGCACCCTCCAGGTGCAAGTATTTAAGTTTTAATGTAATAACATATTGTATTAAATTAGAAAGGCTAATGAAACTAAATAAGAATACAGATAAAAAGATTTGAAACAGATGGAGTATAATAAAAAATGGAACAACTGAAACTTACTCTTCCATCACTCTCGTCTTTCATTGTTATTTTTTCTAATTTAAGTATTTAGTTATAAGAGGAAGTAAAGAATAAAATGATATTATTTTATCTTGTTAATGGATTTCATTTAAGATTCATTGAAGAGATTTTTGCTTATATTCATTAAAATAAAACCAAACAGTTAGAAATCAATAATACTAAGCACATATTATTAAATTCGATTTTTTAATATCAATATGCAAATTAGCCTTCCCGTTCACACTGTAAACCGCTATTTTGTTGTATATATAAATATAATTGCATGTTGTCAGTATGTAGACATAGTTAACAGTATTAATAATGTAAGACAATTTTATTAATAATTGAGGTTTAGATAAAAATAAAATCATGGAGAATGTGATGTCAATAACTAAGAGAATTGTGACTTGAGTAGGAATATAGTTTCGGTTACAGACAGAAAAACACACAATCTCCATTATAATAAGATATATACTTCTATTGCCTCTACTAGGCCTCTTGCTGGATGCCCCATACTTATGACATTGTGTCATACCTACTCGTGGTAAACAGTTTGGGTAGATATCTACAAGAGCAGTGTTAAGGCTGCAATCTTGGAGTTCTTTAAAAAGAAAGGGGAAAAAAAGCCTTACTTCTCGGGATGTTCTTCAGGAAATAAATATGGAACGTCAGGAATTGGTTTCTCATTTGCAACATTCATAATGTTCTGAATATCATAAATTTGTTCTGTCAATGATTCAATTTGTTCCAGGATTTCAATCTTTTCATCACGCAATGCTATGAGCTTTTCGTTGAATTTAGACGAATAATCATAAATCTGTTAATGGAAAATAAATAAAGAAATAAAACAGAATGATTTGTGATGTATTCAACAAATAAAATTATAGGACTATTGTCCTCATCTTTATTGTTACCTACACTATTTCTCTGAATTTTTTAGATGAGGCATGAAAATTAGTATTATTTGGATTATTCGGACTATTGTCCTTGTCTTTATTGTTATCTACACTATTTCTATGAATTTTTGAGATGAGACTTGATAATTAGGATTATTTGGATTATTCGGACTATTGTCCTCATCTTTATTGTTATCTACACTATTTCTCTGAATTTTTGAGATGAGGCATGAAAATTAGTATTATTTGTATTATTCGGACTATTGTCCTCATCTTTATTGTTATATACACTGTTTCTCTGAATTTTTGAGATGAGGCATGAAAATTAGCATTATTTGGATTATTCGGACTATTGTTCTCATCTTTATTGTTATCTACACTATTTCTCTGGATTTTTTAGATGAGGCTTGATAATTAGTATTATTTGGATTATTAGGACTATTGTCCTCATCTTTATTGTTATCTGCACTATTTCTCTGAATTTTTGAGATGAGGTTTGATAATTAGTATTATTTGGATTATTTGGACTATGTTTCTCCATCTTTATTGTTATCTACACTATTTCTATGAATTTGAGATTGGGGTGATACATTAGTATATTGGCTCTCTTCGGCCCTAACTCTCGTCCTCCATCCCTCTTTCTAATCTACACCTAATTCTCTAAGTTTTGAGATGAAGCCGGGTGATATTAAGCTTTATTTGGATTTATTCGGACTATTGTTCCTTCTTATAATTGTGATCTACACTATTTCTCTGACATTTTTAATGCAGGCCATGAAAATTAGCGTTATTTGGATATTGGGAGGATGGTCCTCGAGTCGTTATCTGTATGCGTACGGACATATTTCTTCTGAGTGGTTGTAGATGAGGCTGGTGGAGTAGTGTGTGGAGTGTGTGAGGATGATATTAGGACTATTGTCCTCAATCTTATTGTGTATCTGCACTGATTCTCTGATTTTGACGATCGGGTGGATAGGATTACGGTATTATTGGATTATTTGTGACTACTTGGTCCTCATCCTTTATGTTATCTACACTATTCTATGAGATTTGAGTGCACTGAAGGCGAATCGTCATGATCCCAAGCTACCTAACGTACTATCCACGCACCGATAACTTCACACCATCAACCGCACGCACAACACTCACGTACGCCACGACAATTAATTAGTATTATTCTGATTATTTGGGTACTATTGTCCTCATTCTTTGTTATCTACACTATATTTCTCTGAATTTTTGAGATGAGGCATGCATAATTAGTATTATTTTGGATTTTCGGAATACTTGTTCTATACCAATTTTCTCTGAATTTTGAAGATGACGGCATGATAATTAGGCATTATTGATTATCCGGACTATTGTCCTATACTCTTATTGTTATCTACCTATTTCTCTGGATTTCTTTTAGAATGAGGCTTGCATCATTAGTCATTTATTTGGATTATTAGCACTATTCGTCCTACATCTTATTATTGTTATGCTGCACTTACGTGCGTCTCTGAAATTTTTGAGATGAGGTTGATATCATTAGCTATCTATTTGGATTATTGGACTCATTGTTCTCATCCTTTATTGTTATCTACACAATTTCGTATGAAATGATTTTACGATGAGTACTTGATAATACGTATTAATCATTAATTTGGCAACCTAATTGTCTCATCTTATTGTAATCTACCACTATTTTCTCATCGAATTTTTGAGATGAAGCCATAGGAAAACTTGTAATACTCACACTAGGTTACACAGTCCCTACCTCATCATTTTCGTTAATCTTACACCTAAAACCCATTATCCCCGGAATTTCTCAGAGACCATGCAAGGCTTTTAGCGAAAACTCAGGCTATATTTGATATCGGATCTTGTCGCCCTCGTCCTTTATGTATCTCACTATTTATGTATTCTCTGACACGATGACAGCATGAATTATATCATTTGGATTATTAGAATTTCCTCTTATTTGTTATCTACACTATTTCTCTGAATATTTGGAAGATGAGCCATGATACATTCAGATTATATTGGAGTATTCGCCATGTCCTCCTTTATTTTATTTACACTATTTCTCTTGAATTTTGAGATGCGAATAATTAGTATATTTCGTGGCATTTTTTGGATATTGTCCTAATTTCTAATATTACACTGTTTCTCTGAATTTTTGTAGATGAGGCTGTAATTAGCCTATTATTTGGATTATCTCGGACTATTGTTCCCTCCATCTTTATTGTTATCTACCTATCTCTCAATTTTTGAGAATGAGCTTGTAATATTATTATTTGGCATATATAGGACTATTGTCATCCACTTTTTTATCTGCACTATTTCTTACTGAATTTCTGAGATGAGGTTGAAATTAGTATTTTTTGATATTTGGACTATTGTTCTCAATCGCCTGTGATATCTTGGCTACTCGTAATGATCGTGAAATTGCGCCTCCGTTCATATAATCGCTCTC